>JXCR01096617.1:7188-23311 GCA_002079205.1 Phalaenopsis hybrid cultivar | reverse complement strand
TATATATATATATATATATATATAGTCCTATAAGGAGAAATCCTATTATCATCCTTTTTTTGCAAATATTGTTATAAAAAACTCTCAAATACGAAATCACATTGTTAAATATGAACTACAAACTATGATTTATTGGACCTATATTTGTCGTTGGGCAATATCATAACCTACTAACAAGATCTACAATGTGATACTAAGCTAGAAGTATAGAGAGAGTTTTTAGATTTGATACAACAACAACAACAACAACAACAATGCCTTAATCCCGCTACGTGGCGTCGGCTACATGAATCATTTTTCTCCATTGCGCCCAATTTAGTGTCATATTTTCATTTAGTTCTAATAAATTAAGATAATTTTTTATATAGTAAGCCCAAGTCTTCCTGGGTCTACCTCTGCCTTTCTTAACATAAGTCGAATCTAAAACATCTACTCTCCTAATCGGATCATCAGATGGTTGACGCTTAATGTGACCAAAGCATCTAAGACAACTTTCTTTAATTTTATCAGTCAAAGGAGCTACACCAACCCTATCACAGATATATTCATTTCGCATTTTGTCTCTAAGAGTTTCTAGATTTGATGATTGACAAAAATATAAGAGCTAAGCATCCAAGACTTCGTGTAAGCAAAATTCCCCATTAATCATTAATTTACAGTTTGAAGCAAGTTTTTTAGTGTTACAGAAGAAATTACTTAAAAATAAAAGAATATATCAGAGTTGATGAGGCGTATAATCAAAAGAGTAAAATACATTCAAACAATTAGCTAAGTCTATCACTAAATAAAATTGCTAGCATGATGATTGAAGTCATCAACTAATCCAGCAAAGACACCTACGCCCAATTTTCTGAGTTACTAGGCATGATTGAGCTTTGGACCGAGTATCTCCTAGCAAGCTCTTCATATCATATGATTTTACTATCTTTATCTTCCTTATCCTACCAAGATGTCTTATATAAGATTAACTCTACTCAAAATAGGCACTTGAGAAACTTGGATATACAGTATGTATATGAGGATTGAATTTCATAATATCATGATGATTTAAAGTTTCGTCAAATGTGTGAGAAATTTTAAGGATAATCAAAATACAAACAGAAGCATTCTTAAAAATAAAATTACTACACATATTTTTCGATGATCTAAATCATCCAATATATGCAAAAGATAATTTAAATACCATATAATTTATTGTAAACCATTTGAGATTATATATCATATGTGTGTGTGTGCACGTGCGTGTGTACAAATGATAATGTTCCCTCTTAGGGAAATATGAACAGTTCGTACTAGAATCTAAAGTGATCCTCTAGACATCATAATGGCGAATACAAGTAGATTATGATATTTAAAATGCATTGGAGTCATGAAAACATCACAAAATAAAAAGATAATACATACAGGTGAAAAGCGCCCAAGCAATGTCACAAGTTCTTCGTCAATTCCAAGCCTGAAATAAAGATGAAAAAGTCAAATAAAAATTCAAAATGGCATATCTTCATGCAAGAATGGAGTCCTTCAGTGACATTCATATATATTATTATCAAAAGGCATTGTGATATACTAAACATTTGTCGAAACTAAAACCCTTACAATACAACATCAAACTTTCACCGTGATGACTTTAATACAAGTTATATGCACCCATTTAAGTAAAAAGAGAGCTTATTACAGTTCAAACAGACTAAAGCCTGCCCGACATTTTCTGCAAGTCTAAATATCTAAGATTTTTATCAGAACAATTTGAGCTTTTCAAAATATTCATGGAAGAAAAAGATGGAGAATACAAGAAATCCTTTAGGAATTAATCAATTTAATCATTTATTTATTTACTAGCTATACTATAAAAGCACCTACAATATACAACTTGGTTGGAAAAATTGATAAATCTCAATCAAATGAATAATAAATATAATTATTAACATTTATAACAATAACTAAAACAAAAGTTTCTAGAAAAATATTTAATTTTCAAGTTGGTTGTTTGAAGTGGAGGAATGCTTCGGGCCTATTGTGTGATAGAAACGTACTGCTTAGACTGAAAGGAAAATGCTATAAGATGGTGGTGAGACATATAATTCTCTATGGTCCATAATGTTGGCCTTTAAAAGAGAAGCACAAAACTAATTAAGTGTTGTCGAGATGAGAATGCTTAGGTGGATGGGTGGCTTTACACTTAGAGACAAAATGCGAAATGAATATATCTGTAATAGGGTTGGTGTGGCTCAAGTGACAGACAAAATTAGAGAGAGTTGTTTTTTAGATGGTTTGGTCAAGTTAAACGTCGACCAAGTGATAATTAGGTTAGGAGAGTAGAAGTTTTAGATTCAATTTATGTTAAGAAAGACAGAGGTAAACCTAGAAAGACTTGGGCATATTGATAAAAAACAATCTTAATTTATTAGAATTAATTGAAAATATCACACTTAATAGGATGCAATAGAGAAAAATGATTCATGTAGCCGACCACTGCTAATGGGATAAAGGCTTGTTGTTGTTGTTGTCATTGTCGTCGTCGTCGTATTTAAAAATGCTTTGAAGTCCTACAAAATGTGACNCTTGGTTGGAAAAATTGATAAATCTCAATCAAATGAATAATAAATATAATTATTATCATTTATAACAATAACAAAAACAAAAGTTCCTAGAAAAATATTTAATTGATTTCAAGTTGGTTGGTTGAAGTGGAGGAATGCTTCGGGCCTATTGTGTGATAGAAACGTACTGCTTAGACTGAAAGGAAAATGCTATAAGATGGTGGTGAGACATATAATACTCTATGGTCCATAATGTTGGCCTTTAAAAGAGAAGCACAAAACTAATTAAGTGTTGCCGAGACGAGAATGCTTAGGTGGATGGGTGGCTTTACACTGAGAGACAAAATGCGAAATGAATATATCTGTAATAGGGTTGGTGTAGCTTAAGTGGTAGACAAAATTAGAGAGAGTCGTTTTTTAGATGGTTTGGTCAAATTAAAAGTCGACCAAGTGATAATTTGGTTAGGAGAGAGGAAGTTTTAGATTCAATTTATGTTAAGAAAGGCTGAGGTAAACCTAGAAAGACTTGGGCATATTGATAAAAAATAATCTTAATTTATTAGAATTAAATGAATATATCACACTTAATAGGATGCAATAGAGAAAAATGATTCATGTAGCCGACCCTTGCTAATGGGATAAAGGCTTGTTGTTGTTGTTGTCGTTGTCGTCGTATTTAAAAATGCTTTGAAGTCCTACAAAATCTAAGNGACTAAATTGATAAAAAATAATCTTCATTTATTAGAATTAAATGAAAATATCACACTTAATAGGATGCAATAGAGAAAAATGATTCATGTAGCCGACCCCTACTAATGGGATAAAGACTTGTTGTTCTTGTCGTTGTCGTCGNATAAAAAATAATCTTCATTTATTAGAATTAAATGAAAATATCACACTTAATAGGATGCAATAAAGAAAAATGATTCATGTAGCCAACCCCTGCTAATGGGATAAAGACTTGTTGTTGTTGTCGTCGTCGTCGTCGTAGTTAAAAATGCTTTGAAGTCCTACAAAATGTGAGTGAGGGCCTCTACCACCACGCCAAATGAATATGAGACCTTGCAAGGTTGGCCTCGATTCCCCCATGTTATTAAGCAATTCATGAACCTATTGTCAACCATGTGAGTTCAAAAAGACAAAAAGAAAAAAAAAACTATGGGGCTAAGCCTCAATGCATAGATTTTCTAGAAAGAGATCATCTCTAGAAGATTCCAAATCTAGACCAATAAACCAAAAAAAAAAAAATCTCGAGGGAGCTAGAGGGGACAATTCATATTCAATTTTTGCTCTGTTTGAAGCGTCAAAATGATGCTATGTCTGCATAACCATGCTCATGTTTGTGGGCCCATAAAGCAAAACTATCAAAAAAAGTTCTGCATAGGAATAGGGTTGATTGGGTTTAATAAAAATTGTGGGTCAATTACACAAAGTGGTCAAAAGAGGTCCGCACCAGCACGAGCGACACTAACCAAGGTCAACAGAAGTTGACAGAGATCATGAGCGCTTAGGGTTAGTCAAGATTGACATGAGTCGAGTAGGTTCATACTTTTTGCCCGGTTGTATTGTTTTGACACTAAGAGAATTCATAATACATCTAGGACTCGTTAACAAGATCTCATTAGCGTCGATGTGGGGNAAAAAAAAAAAAAAAAAAAAAAAAAAAAAAAAAAAAAAAAAAAATCCTCGAGGATCCCAACAGGGGGAGCTAGAGAGGACAATTCATATTCAATTTTTTCTTTGTTTAAAGCGTCAAAATGATGCTATGTCTGCATAACCATGCTCATGTTTGTGGGCTTATAAAGCAAAACTATCAAAAAAGATCTGCATAGGAATAGGGTTGATTGGGTTTAATAGAAATTGTGGGTCAATTACACAAAGGGGTCAAAAGAGGTCCGCACCAGCACAACCGACACTAACCAAGGTCAACAGAAGTTGACAGAGATCATGAGGGCTTATTAGGGTTAGTCAAGATTGAGATGAGTCAAGTAGGTTCATACTTTTGCCCGATTGTATTGTTTTGACACTAAGAGAATTCATAATACATCTAGGACTCATTAACAAGATCTCATTAGCGTCGATGTGGGCCATACTCTGAAGTCAACAAATTGAGGTTGCCAAGCAAGATGATCATGTTTAATTAGGTCAACCAATAAATCCACATGGGTTGGGATTGTTCAACTAAAACTCAATGGGTCAACCAAGAGTATAATAACTCAAATAAAATCATCATAGGCCAACATGGTGACATCATCAAGATGGTACCAATTCTATTGAGATACCAAATTTAAGAAAGGTGTCCAAAAAAAATTTAAACAAAAATTAAAAATAGCAGACGGTCCACTAATTTAGGAAGACGTTAAGCCATGCATAATTACCTTAATTCAATCAATAGGCACTATCGTGTGATCCATCAGGCTAGGTAGCATCGTAGTAAAGGATCAATTGAATTCTAGGAATTTCTTAGAGATAACTGTTACGATATAAAACTTAAGATCATTCACTATCATCAAGACAATACAAGCTACAACACATTCAAGAGCAGCCAATTGTATTACCTAAGACGAAATTCTAACATTAATAATGAAAAAAGGTTGCTAACACAAGATTACACTCGTAATTTAGAACATGAATGAATGAAGAAAAATCAAATCAATAGCCCAAATACACCATTTACCCTTACAGTTTGAAAAAGATCCACAAACTGCCAAAAATTTTCATAATCATGGAAAGGAGTACATAAATAAAACCATGTGATTTATATCCCTGTGATCAAATGCCTCAAAATCCACAATCTAAATTCCCCTTTAAAATTTAGCACTTAAAGCTAAATAATAATCACCTTCTGAACGAAGAACATTTAGGAGAAATTTNTAAATAAAACCATGTGATTTATAGCCCTGTGATCAAATGCCTCAAAATCCACAATCTAAATTCCCCTTAAAATTTTAGCACTTAAAGCTAAATAATAATCACCTTCTGAACGAAGAACATTTAGGAGAAATTAACCTTAAAATACATGCATAAGTAGATACCTTAAATTGATTGTATAAAGCTTATAACTGATTGAATTGTTCTTTTGAAAAAGAAACACACTCGGCTTGTTCTCCAAAATAATTGCCTAAAATCCTCAATTTGATTTATCATATTTTCTTAATTTTCAGTTCATTTGTTTCTCGTAAATCTTCTATAGGTTCCTTGAGTGCGATCAAATTTTTAAGTTCAAATCAAATCAAAAAGCTATGTCATCTTTTTGAGATCAAAATACATTAGGTAAATTATATCCTAGATCTTCATTGAAGTTTTATAAAAAAAGGTGTGTTGAGTTGATTTTATGCTCCATCAAATTTATCACTAATCCATTTCCAAGAAATTCTCAGCTTCCAGAGTTCTACTTCATTCAACCTAAATTGAATTTATGTTGAGTAATTTGATGGAATGATGTTTATTGATTAATGGAGTAAATAATAAAGTTGGCAAGGAGAATATGAAGAAACTTCTAAGTTGGCAAGGGGAATAGGAAGAAACTTCCAAGGAATTCATAAATATCACATCAATCATGGCAATTTTAGCTATAAAGGAGAAATGGGATTTCGACTCTAACACCAAGGAAACACCAAAGAAAGTGAGAATAAGAAGTACCTTTCATTGGATTGTATTATTCATAAGCTCCAGCTGCTTATATACAACAATGGTAATTAACAAAGAAGACTTAAATCTAAGAGAATCATAATTAAAACCTATCAAAATAGAAAATAAAATACTTATAAATAAAAGAACATCGTAATTTAAATGCTATAGAGCAAAAAATTTAATCTCAAGTTTTCTAAAATGAGCATTGAGAAAACAAAAAAAAAACAAAAAACACAAAAAAAAAAANTGAGTGCGATCAAATTTTTAAGTTCAAATCAAATCAAAAAGCTATGTCATCTTTTTGAGATCAAAATACATTGGGTAATCTATATCCTAGATCTTCATTGAAGTTTTATAAAAAAAGGTGTGTTGAGTTGATTTTTTATGCTCCATCAAATTTATCACTAATCCATTTCCAAGAAATTCTCAGCTTCCAGAGTTCTACTTCATTCAACCTAAATTGAACTTATGTTGAGTAATTTGATGGAATGATGTTTATTGATTAATGGAGTAAATAATAAGTTGGCAAGGGGAATATGAAGAAACTTCTAAGTTGGCAAGGGGAATAGGAAGCATCTTCCAAGGAATTCATAAATGTCACATCAATCATGGCAATTTTAGCTATAAAGAAGAAATGGGATTTCGACTCTAACACCAAGGAAAGTGAGAATAAGAAGTACCTTGCATTGAATTGTATTATTCATAAGCGCCAGCTTCTTATATACAACAATGGTAATTAACAAAGAAGACTTAAATCTAAGAGAATCATAATTAAAACCTATCAAAATAGAAAAGACAATACTTATAAATAAAAGAACATCGTAATTTAAATGCTATAGAGCAAGAAATTTAATCTCAAATTTTCTAAAATGAGCATCGAGAAAAAAAAAAAAAACATGTCAAAGATAAGTTTAATTTATTAAAATATGGACTAACAATTATTAAGAATAGTGCTTGAATGACCACTTAAAATTTTTTAAATATAGTAATACTATATAAGGAATCAACAATGGGCCACATATTTTCGCACTGCTTACCAAGATGTTACAAAGAATATTCAAAATGAAGCGTTTTAGCAAACCTTTTGCATATGAAATTTTTTAATCACTGAGACATTGAGAAAACTCAAATTTTAAAATAATGTAAATATTTTCTAGGAAATAGATGAATTAAAGTTAATGGACAAAATAGGTGACAACTTAATAAGAAATTTCACTGAGCGTGAACATGTGATATTAATAATAATTGGTCAATCAAGAAAGAAGATAAAGAGAAAGCCAGTTGTGATAATTTAATTACCTTAAATCTATTATAAAAAATGAGGATATATACANTTTCCTGAGCGTGAACATGTGATATTAATAATAATTGGTCAATCAAGAAAGAAGATAAAGAGAAAGCCAGATATGATAATTTAATTACCTTAAATCTATTATGAAAAATGAGGATATATACNCATATGAAATTTTTTAATCACTGAGACATTGAGAAAACTCAAATTTTAAAATAATGTAAATATTTTCTAGGAGATGGATGAATTAAAGTTAATGGACAAAATAGGTGACAATTTAATAAGAAATTTCCTGAGCGTGAACATGTGATATTAATAATAATTGGTCAATCAAGAAAGAAGATAAAGAGAAAGCCAGATATGATAATTTAATTACCTTAAATCTATTATAAAAAATGAGGATATATACAAAAAAAAAAACATTAAATTAAGGCTAGGACCATAAAATAGAAAAGCATCCCTAATGTATTGTTATGAGAAAATATGAAAACTTAGAAAAAAATTTTATAAAAATGGAATTAGTTGGGCAATGTTCCATGCAACGAGTGTTAAGTAATTGAATGCTAAATTTAACGTGGCAAAAATAATGAGGAGACAAGACAACACTAGTGGCCCAAAGAGAAAAGTTTATCCATGTATTTGCCCATGCACACATACTATAGCCCAACCACATAAAAATTGGATTACAATTAGGCCCAGGAAAATAAACCATGCCAAAAATGATTAACACAACTAAATTATAATCCTCCAACGGATGGTGTAGCAACCCTATCAAAGAAAGAACAGACTAATGAAAAGAAGGGCTGATAACACTGCAAAACAAATCATGTTAAGGTTTGTGAATGAATGTTTGATATATGTTATACTATATACTATATGCACTATATGCAATACTAAGCTTTATACACTTTTCTTATCAATTGATAGGAAATACGTTTTTTATTCTCATAAAAAACTTGTTGATAACTTGTTTAATTGGATATCATAGATCATTCCTGCTTATTGATATCCTCTACGTGAGTGTGAGTCCCTGCGTGCATGCATGTGTATGCTTATGTTAGTGGGTGCATTGTGTGAGCCTGGGTGTGAATGTGAGTGTGGGAGTGTATGTGCTCATGCATGTATGCAAGAATTCTATTCATGTGTCCCTGTGTGTGCTATATACTATATGAAATACAATGCCAACATTTCTATAATAAAATGATTTGAGAAAGAAAGATTTGTGTGGCTTAATTATGATGCAAGGCATTATGAACTTTATGCATGACCAGACCATTACTACAATTTATGAACAAGAAAGATCTAATTCTTTTGAAGTAAATGATGATGACTAGACTACTAATTTTGCAAGTTGGATGAATGAAAATACATGATTAAACATTTTTAGAATTTCTGAAAATTAAAGTTATATTACTTACGAAGTAAATGTGGATGGAAAATATTGATTTTCTAGCTAGGCAATATATCATTCCAAAAATAAGCCCAAATAATCCTACGAAAAAATAAAATAATAACCTGTTTCACACAAGACCAGTATCCACGAAAAAATAAGCATTCATGTATCATAAAATTAGTAAAGAATGATAGAGGATTGAATGCCTTTTTCCTTCCACATCCACTCCATGAACAAGAAATTCATCAGCATAGGCTGCTAGGAACGCCAAGTTCTCTTCGTCCATAGTCAAATTACTGAACTTCTGCCACCTATCAGTTACAATAGCATACTTCTCTCCCTGTACATGAAACTTCAGAGCTTTAGAACCGACCAGATGAAACAAACATGATTCAGCAACCTCAGCATTGTAGAATTAGTCAAAGAAACATACTTTATACAAAAATATTATATAAATATTATCATCTTATGACAAGTCGTGCATAAAAAAGATCCAAAGGATTACATATGTGAAGTTAAACTATTATTAGACCATATCAACGAATGACAAGATAAAGAAAGATCATAGAATTAAGAATTCTTAACTTAGAAGAACAACCTGCCTCCCTTTTTCTGATCAAATAATTTAAATCAAAGAACAATGTGGCTTGCAGAAACAATATTCAACTTCATACCCATCACGAAAATTTTATCAAATTCAAATAGAGTGACCAGATGATACTTCTAAAACATTAAGAAAAAGTATCATCGTCATAAAAAACCAATTTATTTAAACTTTCTGGTTTCCTTGCATTTCATTGCTTGTTTATTGTTTTCATGTCTGTTGCAGCCTTCTCCTGACATTATTTTCTTGAGAAAACAACAACCAAATACGGATATTATTTTTGTTAGAAAACAACAACCAAATATGGACATGTAGTGAAAAACCTGGTCGAAGTAAACAGAAGAAACATTTAATTCATTTAGCAAAATTTTCCCGCAAGGAAACTCCACCTGCAGTAATTATATTTAATAATTCCTGCAGCATTTATCTCAACCTAAACCTATAAATAAACAGTCAAAGGATGAGTCTCAGCACATTTAGTAATATCCTAGTATTAATTTGTTTCTTTCTAATGCAGTTTATTTCTAGCTAGTTCTCTTTTCTATCTCTTCTATTTTTCTCTTGAGCATAGTCCATACTAAGGTAATGGTATCCCTCATAGAATATTTGTCACCAAAATCCTTTTAGTTGAAGTAAACATGAAAGATGTCTAAGAAAACAAATCAAGCAAAGGAGTACCCTGAGAAAAAAAAGAATAGTCTTCCCTAATAAATTAGCAGAACTTCTTTACCACTGAACATCTAAGTAAGTTGGAAAAGTGTTAGACAAGAATCATCCACAAAATCCTTGAATAGCTTTCAAAAGCAGCTTACATGTTAAGATTCCTTCTAAGGTGGATTTGATTTTCACATAACTTGCATCAAATCCAACAATTGATAAACATCCCTCCCTAAAGAGAGGTGTTGCAATATCTTTGAATCGTAGCATCGAAAAAATGTTGGCCTCAGCCATCTAGTGTGATTTCCAATTAAAGAGAAGAAACCCAAACTCCACCAAAGTTCAAAATGTCATCCCCAAAAACTTATACAAGAAAAACAGATCCAATTGATCATAGTGCCCAGTTCGAGTCAACAACTTATCTCCTTATTATTGGTGATGCTGTGAAATACCAACTACTATTCACAACAATAAGAGAAGCATAAATTATGGTATGATACCGAAGTTAACCCAAATCACAATAATAAAATAAATATTATTGCTGAAATTTGAAGGGTATTATAAACAACAACACCTGAAATAAGAAAACGATCATACAAACACAAACTAGGGCATAAGTCGAAGAGGTGATGTTGCGGCTAGAAAATAAGTGGGGTTTATGGATGGCTTTGTGGTGGAAGGATAGTAGGCAGGTGCATGGGGAAATGAGTCTAATAGGTAGCTGGAAGTGAGTTGGGCACTGGATAGCTACAGGAAGGCTGAGGTTGATGGTTGGGAGACTTGCTACAATGAGACTTAAAAGCAGGTAAGGAGACTGGTAAGGCACCCCTTGGATTTTTATAAAAAAAGACTTAGATTATTCAGGAGAAGAGGCTAGCAACCACCCACCAAAAAGT
Source organism: Phalaenopsis hybrid cultivar (assembly GCA_002079205.1). Classification (NCBI taxonomy): domain Eukaryota; kingdom Viridiplantae; phylum Streptophyta; class Magnoliopsida; order Asparagales; family Orchidaceae; genus Phalaenopsis; species Phalaenopsis hybrid cultivar. The sequence goes on along the minus strand of JXCR01096617.1, from coordinate 12,297 downwards.
TCACATTACTGCCGCCGCCGCCGACCACGTTTATTTCATTTTATTTTATTTTGAGTATTAGTTTGTATTGTAAGAGAAGGAAGATAATTCAAAGGAAAGGAACCTCAAGACATTTTATGGAGATAATTTGAGATAAGTGTTTATTTTTATGACTACACTTGGTTTTTAATTTAGATTTTTTGTTTGTGTACAAGATTTCTACTTTTAAACTCTTGTGTAGTTGTATTTTCTCCATGAATTCTAAGTAGTTTTCTTTATTTTTTTTCCTTAAAATGATAAGTGATTAAATGTTTAAAGGAAGTTGTGTGAAGTATTAGAATTCAATGTCGGGAGAACTTGTGATGATTCAAGATATTGCACTTCATTTACTCTTGATTTGACCAATTAAGATGTTAATATCTGTTGTGAGAACATTTAAGATCTGAGTGATTTTGTCTCAGTCAAAAAATTGTTGGAATCACATATTGATTTCATGAATGAGAATGTAGTTCATGGGGTTGAGTGCAAATAAATAGAGAAATATATTTTAAAGGGTGTAGAATTAGAGAACTTTAGAGTGATAGGTCCCAATTTGATTTATAGTTTTAGGTTTTGATATGAGATGTTAGCCCCCAGGTGGAGGGAGAATAGAGAACTCTATAGTGAGAGCTAATACCTTTCCTGTCTAGCCGGTCTTCAAGATTATCCAAACTATAGATTAACCAATGTTCTTTATAGCATCTCTAGTAAAGGTAAAGAATATTATTGCTACTATTTGGCACAACACATTTAGTATACTTTCACAACTAAATTTCTATATTTATCACTAATTCATGATAAGGAAAAATATATTTTACTTATATTACCTTCATCTTGCAAGTATTTTAGTAAAGTAAATTAGTTGATTACTTTATTCTTAAATTAAACAAAAATTACAAAAAAAATCAGACTTTCATTCCTAATTTAGCATCTTAAGTTTGAGTAAGAATATAAATTACTAAGTATTTTGTCATCTAAAACTAATCCTTCCCATGGGTTCGATATGTGTTCTTAATCAGAAAAATTTTATATTACTTGATAACGATATGTATACTTGCGTAGTATCCCATATTGAAATATTATAACTATATTCTTATTTGCTTCATAGTGAAAAATTTATCTAGCATTTGTTTTGGATCAAGTTTTTGGCAGCCGTTGCAAATTAAGAATATCCATTAAGAAAATTAATCGCATACATCGCATTGTACTTCTATCTATATAGAAAGTCTGGATCAGCCAGCCAGCCTGGCATTTCAGAAGCGGAAGCGACACAAAAGCAGGAGCCGAATCACGATTTCTTGCGAGGTTTCATAAGAGCAGGAGATCCTAAGTGAAGAATGGGTGGATCTACTGGGATCCAGCTTGGGGCATCACGAATCTACTGTTCTAGGGAGTGATTTCTAGATTTCTCTAGGCTTCTCACTCTCTTCCTTTGTGTAGAAGTTTCCTGCATCTGAAGGAAGCTCATAAATTGTTGTCCTAAGTATATAGGGAGTCAGTTCAGATTATGTTGTCTTCAAATCTCGTGAGTGGAGTTAATTTTTCCTTTGTGGGTTATATCCGAGGAGATGGTAGTGTTCTAGTTGTATCCTTCACCGAGGTAGTGATTGCATCTTTCCCTTCTACCTTCCCCAAACCCTCTCCTCTCCACTCCTCAACTGTCGAACTCTTCCTCCATAACCACGATACCAAACCATTCCACTTTCCTACAGATTACTACTTTTATCCCACCTTCCTAACTACGTTCAAGCTACTCCCAACCACCCCACTACTGCTATCAACCACCCACATCTTTCCCACTTGTTGTCCCTACAGTTTCACACCTTCCCCTCGCTGCCACCAGCACTCTGTGACTGTCACCACCCTCCGCTAGCCATCCGACCTACCTCGCCGATCTCTACCACCCATTGAAATACATTTAGGAGTGTTTGCTTGTGTCATTGGTGTTTGTGTTGTTATTTTTATTCGAGTAATGTTATAATCCTATTTTAATATTAATGAAAGTTTGTTTTTATGTTTTTCGTTGTTTTCCCTACTAGTTCTGGTATCATTTAGTATCTAAATCAGGTTCATTCCTTAGTCTTATCATAGGATTTCCCAGCATCCACCCCTACCTAATTCACCTCCATCAAATTTTTCTTCTAATTCCCAACCCAACCATGCGACCATGAAGAGGTACACCGGACTCGACCAGGGAAGAGATTCAGCGAGCAATTCGTCAGCTATAACGAAGAATAGCATAGCTAGATGACGAAAACCAATAAGAGGTTAATTCGTCCGTAATCGAGAGAGTCAAAGAGGACAGGAACAAAGATATTAATCAGTTCCACAAGAAAGATCATGGTGACGAGGAATATCAATCACGCTATTTTGGTATCCAATACCAAAGGAGGTTGAGAGAAGAGAAATATTTGCGTATGTAAGACATACACAGAGATGCGTACGTCTGGTAGGTTACAGGGAGGGCATTGAAAGTTATATTCGCGTTATACCCCCTGTAACCTCCCTGTAACCTACTTGTAACCTACCTGTAACTAGTAAGTTTTCCGTTTCTGTTTTAATATATTTCTAAATTACAGGTAGGTTACCGGTAAGTTACAGAGAGGTTACAAGGGATATAACGCGGATATAACCCTCAATCCCCTCCCTGTAACTTACCTGACGTACGCAACGCTGCATACGTTTTACGTACACAAATATTTCTCCCATTATGGAGGTCATAAGGACTATGACATGAAGATGGATCTCCATGAATTCGAATGAAGCATGGATCCTGAGGAGTATATTGACTAATTGCAATCAATTGAACAGACTTTTGAATACAAATATGTACCAGAAGATAAATTGGTCAAGCTAGCCACAATTAAGTTGAAGAAGAGTGATTCTCTATGGTAGGAAAATGTTCAGAGGCAAAGGAAGAGGGAAGGCGGTGAAAAGATCACTAAGTGGAAGATGATGGAGAAAGTAATGCAAAAAAAAGTAACTCCCACTTCGACAAATTACTATGACTACTGACGTCTAGAAAAGGTTGATTAATTTCCTTTATATTTTTCATATTTTTATAGATGAAATTGCACATTAAATAAATATATTTTTATGTTTTTCTTGCAGGTACAACGAGTATTAGAAGTGAAGCAAAGTGGAGAAGAAATTGACCAAAGAGAAGGTTACTTGGAGCTAAAGAAGACCCAAGTGACTGGCGCCAGAATTTTGTGCGCTTAGGCGCCATTCCCAACCTGGGAACCCGAGAGGTTGGCACGCAGTGGGCACCTTGGCGCCACTACCCCAGCCCCTTGGCGCCAGATTTTTTAGTGTGGGCAGCTAGGCGCCCACACCAGATTGGCAGACAGAGAGCCTGACACCTAGGCACCAGCACATAGGCGCCAGAAACTGCATGGCCAGTTTTCAACCGCTCTTCTACAAGTTGCAAATAGTCCAGGATAATTCGGAACCAAAAAAGATGAATTCTTGAGAAGAGAAAGTAGAATGAGCAAATTTAAGTCTTGCAATTTACATAACACAACTTAGACACTAACGGTGACTTGGATAACTTGACCAAGGCAGCTATGGATGTAAATTCAATATGTTTAATTTATTTCTCTACTTTAATTCAATCAAAAAAATAGAGCATAGGGAGTGGTCCACTTATTCATCTCGCGCAATTATAATACAGAGAATAAAAACAAAAAATGTCTGGATCATTTCATCCCATCAGTAAAGTTGAGATTTGGCATTCCATACTTTCCATGGAGTACTGATTTTATACATGAACACAAATATATTATACAAAATTTTATGCTTGTACAAATAAAACTACTTTTTTCCTAATAGTTGTAATTTTCATATAATAGTTTTTTTTTTTTTGGGTTAGAAAATGGCCATGGTTCTCTCCTCATTTCTCTTCAATTAGACGTGCCACAAAAACAAGTGCTTATTTCTCTTCCAATCGTGAATGATTCCAATGATTCTACCCCCTGTTATCACCATTCCCTCCCTCCAGATCCATCTGACGCAATACTTATCACTGTCACAGTCACTAATGTTGTTGGTAACCTCAGTGTTCTACACTCCCTCTTCTCTTAACTAAGAAGCCAGGTGATGATGCTCGTCCAAAACCACCTCAACAATCACTCAATCTCTTAACATAACCTATCAGACACCTGACAATTAAGAAGATGACAACAACTTTGGCTTCAAAAAATTTAATATGGGCATCTTTTGTGATTAATCTTAATATATTGTATTAGGATGTAGCTCTTAATGATTAAGTCAGTGTCTTTGAGAAATACCAAAGTTAGAAGTAAGACCAGCACATAGCCTATTTGTGCTTGCAGGATTGTTAACAGNCACATGCATAGAATTCTTGCATACATGCATGAGCACATACACTCCCACACTTACATTCACACCCATGCACACACCCAGGCTCACACAATGCACCCGTGAACATAAGCATACACATGCATGCATGCAGGGACTCGCACTCACGTAGAGGATATCAATAAGCAGGAATGATCTATGATATCCAAGTAAACAAGTTATCAACAAGTTTTTATGAGAATAAAAAACATATTTCCTATCAATTGATAATGAAAGTGTATAAAGCTTAGTATTGCATATAATGCATATAGTATATAGTATAACATATATCAAACATTCATTCACAAACCTTAGCATGATTTGTTTTGCAGTGTTATCAGCCCTTCTTTTCATTAGTTTTTTCTTTCTTTGATAGTGTTGCTACACCATTCGTTGGAGGATTATAATTTAGTTGTGTTAATCATTTTTGGCATGGTTTATTTTCCGGGGCCTAATTGTGATCCTTTTTATGTGGTTGGGCTATAGTATGTGTGCATAGGCAAATACATGGATAAACTTTTCTCTTTGGGCCACTAGTGTTGTCTTGTCTCCTCATTATTTTTGCCACGTTAAATTGAGCATTCAATTACTTAACACTCGTTCCATGGAACATTGCCCAACTAATTCCATTTTTATAAAATTTTTTTCTAAGTTTTCATATTTTCTCATAACAATACATTAGGGATGCTTTTCTATTTTATGGTCCTAGCCTTAATTTAATGTTTTTTTTTT
>JXCR01096614.1:119577-141989 GCA_002079205.1 Phalaenopsis hybrid cultivar | reverse complement strand
AGTGTGAAGTCAATTATAGATACTGCCAGCCCAAAGTTATTTACACTCATTTTTTTCCCTTCGAGGGTGAAATCAACAATTGTGGCCCCATTACGACGTAAAAGAATGTTACCCCTACAAGTAATATTTTTTATTTAATTCACTGGCGGTAAATGGTTTTCGTACGCAACAATAAAGCAAAATGAAATGAATCATTTGGAAGTTTCGAAAGCAAATTGTTACCAGTGTAAATCTCGATGTTCAAATTCACATGCAACTTCTGCCACAGCTAATGAAGCAGTAACCTACAACGAGAAAGATGGAACTGCCTTCACATGAAAAGCAAATGTTTACCAGAACAATTTTGTGAGAGGAGAGGGTTAACAAATTGCTTGCCTGCACAAGTAAACTTCGAGCCTCATTAAAATTTTTAAGGACGAAGTTTTCAAGATCCTTTCCACCATCAGCTAATACAAACACGATGTAGCACTGAAATAAGAGTTACTATTGCTTAGGAAATAGAGATTTTCAAATTCTATCATTAACATAGGACAGTTGTCAAAATTAATGTCTTAGAGTCTGAAAACAACTTGATTGTCAGGAAATGCACAAGGATGATCATTTTCAGAATTATTTTTGGCATCCCACTCTTCCCATGCTCTAATTAAGTGCGTATCGTACAAGCCTTGACATACTCTAAAACTGTAAGGAATTAAGACAATGTTTAGAGAGAGCTTAACAAAATGATTGCACGGGGTATGAATAGTGATATTAGGCAAGAAAAATATCAACATACTCCTTGGTCTCAATAAAATTTGCACACGAATTTAGCTTTTCTCCATATTCATGCTGCTCTCTCAAAGAATTTAGCGTTAAGGAAAGTAAGACCTCTTCTAACACTTCTTCAGATTTCTAAAAGGAAAAAAGAGAGAGCAAAAGCATCATTAACACGAAAAATGGGTGACTGTAAAAAAAGCTAAAAAAGACCTCTGCAAACCTTCTGGACTTCTCCATTAACAACCAAATCACCGTCAATGGGAACTATCTTGCATACTGTTTCACCAGCTCTAAAAGCCTCTCCATATGTGCCTTCACCAAGCTTTATTATACTGCTAGAATCACTGTCTCCACAAAAGCCATTTTCAAACTAAGAACAAAATCTGAATATTTTCATGAGAAAATGTTTCCAATACGCTATCAATTAAATGTGGCAACATTGACTTGTACAAATGTATGAAACAACCAATTCTAACAAAGCTGCATATGTACTCAGTTCAGTTATCATTTCAAGTTTTCAGAACCAATCTTTGGATTGGCTCTCATTTCTAGATTTTGTTCACACATAAAGACCGAGCTCTTTATTATTTTCTGTTTAGAACACTAGCCAGAGATTTTTCACCTAAAATTTTCCAAGGAAAGTTGAAAATATGGCCTTAGTTAAATTTATTGAAGTGGCTTCTGAAGGAAAAAATAATATGAATAATAATACTTCATTATACCATATAGCCTTAAAATGCATAGTTTGGCTACAATCACTACTCGAGATGAGAATAAGACTTTTTTTTTTGTTCCAAACACTTAATAATTTAATGACTGAGTTTATTCTTTTAAGTCTTCAATTAACACCAGCCAAGATCATGCCAACTCAGATAAAGTTAACTTTCTACATCAACTTGCAAAAATCAGAACTTATATCAAGGTTGAAGTAAATTATTTGACTTTAATAGAGAATAAGCATGAAGCTTTTATAAGTTAACCTTCTCTTTGGATTTAGAAGAAGTTGCTCACAACCTTAGTAATGAGGTCACGTTAAAAATCAAAGTCTAGACTTATTTAGAAGTTTTTTTTTTTTTTTTGTGGGAAATGAGTTTGTTGTCTAACAATTAATTCAACATTAATCCACGCTAGAGAAATTATCAAAGAATGCTCAATTTCAGGTCCTCAATGAAAGTTGTTAATTGCTAAAAGAGTTAAATTGTATTACTTGTAATGAAACTCATTATTTATCACTTTTATTTTCTTTGGATGTATTATGAACTATTTTACTAAAATGATAAATTAATTTTCAATCATTTACTGGCAAATTATTTTAATCTATTTTATTAGTCATTGTATTTTGCATACTTTTAATCTCGAAATCAACCATTAAATTGGATTTGACGGTTCATTATTATTTTCTAACAATTAATTCAGCATTAATCCATGCCTCAAGAAATTACACTTGATTCGTTTTTAACTTGGCTTTGTTTCACCAGAGAAAATATCAAAGAAAGATCAATTTCAGGTCCTCAATGAAAGTTGTTAATTGCTAAAAGAGGTAAATTGTATTACTTGTAATGAAACTCTTTATTTAGTACTTTTATTTTCTTTGGATGTATTAGAACTATTTTACTGAAATGATAAATTACTTTTCAATCTTTTACTAGCAATTTATTTTAATCTATTTTATTAGTCATTGTATTTGTACACTTTTAATCTCGAAATAAACCATTAAATTGGGTTTGACGGATCATATTATTTTTTGAACTCATTGAAATGATGAATTTATTTTGCTAAACTTTTGTAGATTTTCTGTTTTCAAATTTGAAACAAAATAAAATGGTTTTAATTTGACCACTAACCAAGAATTTCAAACTTTTTAATAAATAGGGTATCAAAGCTTTAGATATCACTTTAAGGAATCATTCGCATTTTCATATTTTCTCACTTCATTTCACACTTGTCTTTTAGCGTCCTTTCTAACAAGTTCAAGTAGTGAGTCATGTTTTCTATTTTGAAGAAATAGTGAGTGATGTTTCCTATTTTGAAGAAGAGTCAAGCTCAACCTTCTTCCCTAATGCTGAGTTTGATAAAGCTTAGCAACATTTAAAATAAACGACGGGAGAGAATCTCATTGTTAAGAATCCAATAGAAGGCTAATTAAGTTTTTACACCTAACAGAGTCTAGGTACTTCAAAGCAACTAATCTCACTGTCTAAAAATAGATAAATAAATAATAAAAAATACCTCTCCATGTCTTGATATTATTCCAAATCATATTTTTTGCTCTTTAGCATCTCCTCATGCTCACCGTACTTAACAGAATATTGAATATAAATTTGTAAATGGTAAACAACAAAACCTTACTAAGAAAAATAACTATGAAACAAAAGAAAAAGAAAATCAAAGAAAAGGTAATATAAAATGTGAAACTCTAAGATTTTACTTGTTTGTTAAAAGTACTAAAACTTAAGAAAATGATTCAAAATATCTATCCCACGATTTGACTCCCTGTTTATAAACTAGGGATAAAGCAGAACGATGCAAGAAAAGTTACATTTAAACAACATAAATAAAACTGTATAGCAAAACTTAATAAATGCTTGCTATAAATGAACTTAGCTAATATATAATCATTTGGTTAAATAGAGTACAAATGCTAATTTTCAAGTAAGGGGTGAGTTTGTGTGCAGTAACCTGCCAAGTTCACCTAGGCAAGTCGAAGCTAGAGTGTACCATTAGCAAGTCAGGTGACCAACCTTAATGGCATGAGTGACTTTATTCAATCTTTGAGGAGAGTATAATCAAGTGGATAGTTTTTGAGCAAGTTGAACTAGATGTTGAGTTCATCATGCTTCTGGTGACTTTAAAGTATTCAACATTCCTAGTTTGCTAGCTTTGAACCTAGTTCATACTTTTCAAGAAAACTAATTGAACTAGCCTAGGATATAACTTAAGTGTATATAACTGGTGAGTTAATTTATATACCACAAAAATGATAGTGTGTCAAAGTTAAGAAACATAGAGCAAATACAAGTTCTGCAAATTTTGGTTTCGTTCGGGTTGGGCAAAAGATAAAGATTAGTTCGTGATGGGCTTTGATTGTATGGAATCGATTCGAGTTGTTTAATATCTAAGTCTAGTGAAGAAAACAACCAACCATTTAAAAACCCATGTCATCAAGGGTTTAAGCGACAACTTACCAATCTTAAGTACAACATAATTTTTTATCTAGTTAAAAAATTCAAGTGGGAAGCAATAACTGAAATCTCTCTTGATGCTTACAGATTCAAAGGATATGTTATTTAAAATTCGTAGAATCAAGGAAAAAAAAATGTTAAAGTATTTTTTGTATGATCTAGAAGCTGCAACTTGCTAATTGTTTATCAAAATGAGCTCGCTAGTTGATTTATATATTCAAATGAGAATCAAACAAGAAAAAAAACTATTGAAACCAAATCATTACTTAAAGTTCTTAAATGAAATAATAAACACTTATTTACAGCATTTACTAGAGGAGTGAATTAACAATTCAAAAATTCGTGGGAACATATTCATGCTTGTGAGATTAGCGACTTGTTTATAAAATAGTCATATAAATGTGTATGAAAGTTTTAATTAAAAAATTAAGAATTTACCAATAATCCAAGAAGACTTCAGACAATTTTATTGGACATGACTGCTTGCAAACCATAAGAAGTTGCTCAAATGCAGTCAGTGATTCCCCACCACATGACTCTCTAGGTAAGGCCTCTGAATCGTTCATGCCACCAGCCTTAACCATCTTACATGTCTCGTTCTTTGAGAAAGCCATTGCACCTTCACATTCATCATTGGTGATTCCCTCTTGTTTTATGCTGAGGGCACTAAGGGAAGATAAAACAGAATCTGTCCTCAAATCTTCAATCAATTTTTTATTAGCACTTCCTAAAGAAATACCCCTTGGGACAATAGAAAAGTTTGAGGCAACCTCTGAGAGAAACTCCTTTGTAGATTTCTTTGTTGCACTATAGGATTTACACTCGCTCAATTCAAAAGTTGAATTTTCTCTGATCTGTGATAGAGAACGGACAACACCATGCTTGACAGAGCCATCAGTAGTAGTGTAACTTGAAGGAGCTGGTATTGTTTCCATTATCTTAGAAAGTGGCCATGCAGTGCACTGTCCCGAAAAAAGCTTTGATCTTCTCCACCGACCCACAATGGCAGTCAAGTCCTGCTCCATGCAGTTATAATCTGCACCCATCTTCCAAGTAAACTTATTGGGTGAAGGACTTTCCTCCAACAGTTCAAAGGCATCAACCTCTTCAAAATATGCCTTTTCCTTGCTGAAATCATAGAGTTGTTCCGAAGCTTTCTTCTGCAAACACACCATGTATGTTGCCATAGAGAATGACTATCATCCTATCTTACTGAAGTGCCAATCAAGAGAATCTAACTTCAACAAAAAAGAAAAAGAAGCTTTAAGATAATATTAGTAGAGAAACAAGACCTGCTTTATTTTATTCCGCTCGCCTCTTTGTTTTGGTTTTGTCCTCAAATCAAGGCCGCCAAAAAATATTATGCTTTCCCTTCCCCTATGAATTTAAGTGAAAAACATGCAAACATTTCCCTCAATAAGCGATAAAATTAAAATAAGCATTAAGGACAAACTTTATAACCACAGCCAACAAAATAGCGATCACGAAGCGTTGTTATAAAATTCTCATTCATAATCTTAAAACAAGAAGGTTAAAAATTCAATCGAAACTAGGAATGACATAAAATCCAAGCTGACCTTATGGAAAGTGATCGATTCCAGCTAGTCCTCTTCAGCGGCCCATTTAATCTTCTGCATGGATTGGATTCATTTCTTTGCAATTAAGGTAATAAATCAGACAAAGGAGTGAACATTACTAGCGTATTCCATAAGAGCTGCATAGTTTGAGGAGTTTTCCGCGTCTACCTATTATCATTAGTTTCTATTGGCGGCTTTCTCCCCANGACATAAACTCCAAGCTGACCTTATGGAAAGGGATCGATTCCAGCTAGTCCTCTTCAGCGGCCCACCGTTTATTCTTCTCCATGGATTGGATTCATTTCTTTGCAATTAAGTNGAAACAAGACCTGCTTTATTTTATTCCGCTCGCCTCTTTGTTTTGGTTTTGTCCTCAAATCAAGGCCGCCAACAAATATTATGCTTTCCCTTCCCCTATGAATAAGCGATAAAATTAAAATAAGCATTAAGGGCAAACTTTATAACCACAGCCAACAAAATAGCGATCACGAAGCGTTGTTATAAAATTCTCATTCATAATCTTGAAACAAGAAGGTTAAAAATTCAATCGAAACTAAGAATGACATAAACTCCAAGCTGACCTTATGGAAAGGGATCGATTCCAGCTAGTCCTCTTCAGCGGCCCACCGTTTAATCTTCTCCATGGATTGGATTCATTTCTTTGCAATCAAGTGTAATAAATCAGACAAAGGAGTGAACATTACTAGCGTATTCCAGAAGAGCTGCATAGTTTGAGGAGTTTTCCGCGTCTACCTTTTATCATTAGTTTCTCTTGGCAGCTTTCTCCCCTCGTCGACCAACGCGATTTGGTCCTCTGAAAACCGCTCGGCATCAGGTGATGCGATTTCCATAAGAACGACCCCTTTGCCTATAGCATATTGGGGGAAAAGTGGAGCAGAATCGAAGCGACGAGTTCAATAGGAGCAGGAAACTAGGGTTTTCACTAGTACCTCATGAGAAAATGCTCCCAGTGAGTCAGAGAAAGAGAGCAAGGGAGCACAGGGCTTTGGGGAGGGAAATTTGAACTCGACAGTCGCTTCAAAAAACAGCGATTCTTTTTTTTTCTTATGGGCTATTTGGTGTGCTTCAATATGTACGCCATTCTATTTTATTTTTTTGTAAACATTTTTTTTATTTTATTTTATGGTTTTAGACATTAGTATGGAAGTTGAACTTTGTCAACCAGTGTTCTAAATTGGAGATATGTGCTTAATTGTACATTGAACATATGACCACATGAATCTCAAGAAAATTTAATAGATCCCACTAGGAAGATACCATAGGACTACATCAAAACAATCGAAAGACAGGCATCATGAATCATGCCTTTCGATTGGATAATTGGCTGACCAAAGAAACGTATATCCATATGAAAAAAATATTGTGCACTTCATGTTTTATCAACTCTTTTAAAGGGGAATGAGTTAGCTATTAAAAAAAGAAATTTTCTTATCGATTAATCCCTCTATCTCCAACATATGGAGACTTTTGACGTTAGAAGGTAAGACGCCCGGCTAGCTGACTTCGTCTACTGAAGGCAGGAGAGCAACACCCTCGTGCGATGGGATTTGTGTTGCCACATATGCATGCATTTGTCGTTGGCTGAGCGGATTTGAGGCCATGACTTATGCATTAGTGATACGCACACTCGTCCTACTCCCTAACGCAAGAAGTAGCAATAAGTTGAATGATTATGTCGTCTTTTCTATCCTTTGTTTCTTCATCATCGCATGTCTGACCAATCTAGGCCACTTGGAACCATTCGGCCTCCCTACATCTTCCGACCATTTTCCTGTCTGCGGGTCTTATTAGCAAGTTTCTTCTTGGGTGTTGGGAGTCGGTCGCATGCTCTCGAGCTTTTTTTTTCTCGCCATCTAAATGGCAATTTTTCTCAGTCGGCAGTTCAATGGTTTATTGCCACTTGCCACCACTAACCTCCGTTAAAACCGACTTAAGGATAGGATTTCTAGCAATGATGATGGGAAAGTGCTCCTCATTCTCTATTTATAAGGAATACCAGCACAAAAACTCAAGGATTTTGATTATTGGAATTATTTGTTATGCAATTAAAATATATTTTTTTTTTATTTAGTTTTTTATTCTTATTGCAGTTGTCACTTTTGAAGAAGTAAGAAAATTGAAGAACTAAATATATTACATAAAGAATATGATCGCACGAATCACCTGCAAATTCAACGGATCGCACTAGGAAGGTACTAAAGGACTACATCAGACTAGCNTCTTATTGCAGTTGTCACTTTTGAAGAAGTAAGAAAATTGAAGAACTAAATATATTACATAAAGAATATGATTGCACGAATCACCTGCAAATTCAACGGATCGCACTAGGAAGGTACTAAAGGACTACATCAGAATAGTGAAACGATAAAGGCTTCAGGAATCATTCTTTTTAGTTGAATCATGGGCCGACCAAAGGAAAGTATATCTAAACGAAGAAGATTTTAAGCACATGATTTGATGGATAGTCATGCGTCATTAACCCCTCAACCAATATCTAGGATCTTATAAAGAGAACCAATGATCGCTCCCTATAACACCTTCTTAACCCTCTACGAAAACCNAAGAGAGCGAGGGAGCACAGGGCTTTGGGGAGGGAAATTTGAACTCGACAGTCGCTTCAAAAAACAGCGATTTTTTTTTCTTATGGGCTATTTGGTGTGCTTCAATATGTACGCCATTCTATGTTATTTTTTTTGTACATTTTTTTTTAATTCATGGTTTTAGACATTATTATAAGAAATACCAACACAAAAACTCAAGGATTTTGATTATTGGAATTATTTTTTATGCAATAAAAAAATATTTTTTTTTATTTAGTTCTTTTATTCTTATTGCAGTTGTCACTTTCAAAGAAGTAAGAAAATTGAAGAACTAAATGTATTACATAAAAAATATGATCGCATGAATCACCTGAAAATTCAACGAATCACACTAGGAAGGTACTAAAGGACTACATCATAATAGTGAAATGACAAACACTTCAGGAATCATTCTTTTTGGTTGAATCATGGGCCGACCAAAGGAAAGTATATCTAAATGAAGAAGATTTTGTGCACATGATTTGATGGATAGTCATACGTCATCAACCCCTCAACCAATATCTAGGATCCTTGCAGAGAGAACCAATGATCGCTCCCTATAACACCTTCTAACCCTCTACAAAAACCTCTTGTCCAAATAAATTTTGTCAGTCAAGTTGTGTTAACACGCCCTCTTCCTGGTGATCTAAGTTCATCATAAGGATAAGATAGTCTCTGCAGGGGGTTCTCTCAAGAAAGTTGTCCGACAACCTTCCAGCCAACCAGAGGACTCCCAACCAACCAAAGGATTTTTATTCAACCAAACGATTATCGGACGCCCAAATGTTAGCATCAATAAATCATTAATACCCCACTTCATATAGTTATAAATGTGAAATGGTGCTAATGATGACTACAATTATTAAAGGAACCCATAGTCAATTACAAATATGTAAAGGTGTAATGATACATCAATCATTTGTAACATTCCTATTTAAAAAAAGGCAAATATGTAACTTACTAGACATTTTCTAGAATTTATAAGAGGGGGGGTTCATTTCTTCAAAAAAGAGACTATTGAATCTATTTCAAGAATACTTGTGTTATTATGCAATCTACTTCTTTCTCTTTCTTTTACACTTCTACCATTCCATTCATCCAATGTTCTAATCATTGGGCATGACCCATGGTACATTGTGGGATTCAACGCTAACATTCATTTTTAAATGAAAAATAATCAAAAATTAATTTCATTTGAAACTACATCCAATGTGTGATAATATCTTGTATGTTGAAGTACTTTGTTGGAAAAATTGGCTCTGATCGTTTGAACTTGGTTTTACCTAGTTCAACCAAGATCGAATTTTAGTTTGAAATAAGGATCAGTTGTTCACATGAATACTCTCACCTATTTGCTTTGAATAAAAATTTGTAACAAGAGGACATTGACGAGACACACGTTGATTTCTATATGGAAGCTCGCATGTGCCATCGACAAGAGCAATGACATGATGAATATTAGGATTTCATAATGAGAGTTCATCGAGGAATTCAACAGAAGTAGTTTCATGTGAAGGAGAAATTGATTTCATGATGTGAGCTTAACAAAAACATCAAATGAAGTTGTGGCATGTCAAGGATAAGAGGACTTTATGACGGTGGCCAATTAAAGTCATGAAGTGTAAAGGGAGATATTATTTTATGACAGGAACTCATTAAAAGCATCGATTGGAGTGACATTGCATGAAGAAGAAGTGGTGTTTGAACTTTAGTTCTAATGCGGTTTAACTAAAGTTTGAATTCAAGTCATTTATCATTAATTTTGTTTGCATCAGACATTACTAAGCAGTCCATGTATACAAGTGGGGTTATTTTTCTTAGAGCTAAATTTTCAGATATATTTTTCTAAGAAAATAAATAACTAGAAAATTTCTCAAATTTCAAATTGTAGGAGGCAAATAAGTTCAATTTTATTTACTAAAAAAATTCAAATGTTAATTTTTTACTTACGTCTCTCTAATCAAGAGATTTTCCAATCATGCATTATTCTCATTCGTGAATCTAAAACATTATTAACACCCCTTACCAATCTTGCTTACCATGACCTATCACCTCTTTATGGCTGTGCAACAACCATCATCGCTTGGCATAAGCGCTATAACCATCATCGCTCATGACATCACCTGTTGTAATTTTCACCCTCCACCTACTGCAACTTGTTGCCTGAAAACCACAATCTATTCTCACTCACTCACTTTTTGTTATTGCTCTCCATGCGCCTTTATTTGAGCGTGACTACTTGTAATTGTCTACTTCTCTTGCATGTCGCCATCCACCACTCGGCACTACCCTTCTCATACTTGTCTCTCACCATTGTTATTCATTGGCCTGTGATCCCGACTTTCTATATATATAGATGTAAAATGCGATGTATGCGATTATATTTATAATGTTTAAATATGGGATACTACGCAAGTATACATATCGTTATCAAATAATATAGAACTTTCTAATTAAGTCCTGAATATCGAACCCACGTGAAGGATTAGTTTTAGATAACAAAATACTTAGCAATATATATTCTTACTCAAACATAAGATGCTATAATCGAAATAAAAAAATTGATTTTTTTTGTAATTTTTGATAATTGAAAATAAAGTAAACAACTAATTAATTTAACAAAAATATTTGCAAGATGAATGCAATATAAGTAAAATATCTTTTCATTATCATAAATCAGTGACAAACAAAGAAATTCAGTTGTGGAAGTATGCTAAATGTGGTGTGTCAAATAGGAGCAATAATATTCTTTACCCTTTCTAAAGATGCTATGAAAAACATGGGTTAATTTATAGTTTGAATAGTCTTGAAGACCGGCCAGGCAGGAAAGATATTAGCTCTCACTCTAGAGTTCCCTCTTCTCCCTCTACATGGGGGCTAACATTTCGTATCAAAACCTAAAACTATAAATCAATTAAGGGGCTTTAGTCTGTCACTCTAAAGTCCTTTAATTCTACACCCTTGAAAATATATTTTCCTATTTATTTGCACTCAATCTCATAAACTACATTCTCTTTCATGAAATCAATATGTGATTCCAACTATTTGTTGACTGAGACAATATCATCTCAGATCTTACACGTTCTCACAATAGCTTTTAACATCTTAATTATCCAAATTAAGAAGTCAATGAAGTGCAAGGTCTTGAATCTTCACAACTTCTTCCAACATTGAAGTCTAATACTTCACACAACTTTCTTTAAACATTTAATCACTTATCATTTTAAGGAAAAGGATAATAAAAACTACTCAAAATCCATGGACAAAACACAACCACACATGAGTTTAAAAGTAGAAATCATGCACACAAACAAGAAATCTAAATTAAAAGCCAAATGTAGTCACAAAGTTAAACACTTTATCTCAAATTCTCTCCACCAAATGTCTTGAAGTTTCTTTGAATTCTCTTTCTTCTCTCACAATACAAACTATCACTCAAAATAATATAAAATAAAGTAAAGGTGGCCGGCGGCGGCAGTTGTAAATTTTGGTGGTTGGTTGTTGGCCCCCTCTTTTGGAAAATATAAGTCTTTTCTTATAAAAATCCAAGGGGTGACTTGGTGTCTCTTCAAAAATGTGTCTTCATTCAATAAATGTTCTAAACTTTGTCTCCTCAAAAGCCAATTGAATGAATTTTCGTGTCTATGAGCTATTTCCCACATTTTTATCAAGGGTTGCTTCAAACACCTCTTCAAAATCCCACTCCAATTAATATTTCTTAAAGTAACTAACTTTGGTACTTAAGTGCAAAGTACTTGGCACTTAGGGCGCCTCAGTCATTTTTGCACATTTCTTTTTTGCACATTTCTTTATTTTTGCTCCAAATTTGACCCTTTTTTACTCATTTAGCATTTTCCATCCATTTGATTGTATCAACAAGAAAAATACATAAATATCTTTCATTAAAGCACAATATCTCAAAAATAGGTATAAAAATGTGTATAAAAACACTAAATATTTTAAGTGATAAAATTTCTCAAACTTAAGATTTTACTTGTCCTCAAGTGACCGTTCAATCTTTAAAAACCAACATAAGTAGATAATGCATATGAGTTTCTTTAGGAGTTGCTAAAATTTAGATTTACAAATATAGCAGTCCAATTTAGAAAAAAATATTAGTAAATGAGACCAATTTAAAGTTTAGAAATTTTTAATGTTAAGAAATATGAAAATATGAGTTCTTATTTAATTTAGAAATATTGTAGATTTTTCATATATAAAATTTAGCCCTTTTATTATCTCTACTTAAAAATTTTTATTAAGAATAATTTTACTTACAATATTATATTTTTAAGCTTAAGAGTTTCCCAAATCTTATACTTTAAAAAGATCAAATGTGGAACCAATTTTTGATTAGGCAGTAATCCTCAAGCTTCTCCTCCCTTTTATTTTCTTTTATTTTCTTTCTCTTTTTCATTTTAAAGCAAGAATTACTATATCTGGATAGTCTTTTAATGATTTTGAATTTCACTTCTCCTTTACTAAAGCAAAACCTTGCTATAAATCTTTTACTTATAATTATAATAATAGTTTTAAAAGCTATTTTTCATAAAAGAAATTTAAGTATTAAAAATAAAAGTCTAAATTTCTAAATATTTCAAAAATACAATTTTTCTTATTAAAGATAGTTTCCCTATATTTAGCATTTTCTACACTAAAAATTTTTAACTTCAAGTTTTTCTTCATTACTGTAAATTTTAACTAAATTTTCTTACTCCTTTCTAAAATCAAAATTTTACTTCCCTAATATAAGTTCATATACATGACCATTTTTCAAATCAAAATCAAATTTATTTGAGATACAATTGAGAACAAATAAAATTTTAAGTTTCTTTAAAATTTTTCATCCCCCCAAACTTAAATTTTTAACAAAAATAAACCATTTAGCATCACATATAAAAGCAAGAATGAAAACTAACTATAACATGCTTGCAAGAACTATCATATCCTAAATATAAAAGTACAAAAATTAAAAATAGAAGTAGAAAATTAAATTGATAAAATTTTTAATTCTACTTAATATATAGAGATTTATTATACTTATATGCAGTGGAGTATAGCTGAAAAGCAAATAAACACACTGGCAAATAAACACAATTGCAACATAAAGAAAAATAACTGGTAGTAAATTGAAAATTTTAAACATTCATATTTAAGTAGCAAGTTAGCTAAATTCTAAACCTTTATAAGATTCTAAAATTAAGTTCAATAAACCCTAACTAAATACAACAACATAATTAAAACAATTACTAGGACTAAACCATACAACTAAACACAGAAATACAAATACATCACAATAGGTGTACAAAATAAAACATTCTCAACAATAACAATTGAAAACACAACACAAAGTACAGAACAACTACACTAATAACAATTTATAACAACACAGAAACTACAAACATAAAACAAAATATATAACTGCAAATCCAACTAAGCATCATCTTCCCCATCACTATCATCACTACGCCAAGCAAGTTGTATGCTTATATGGTGGATATCTAGGATACTGAGGAAATACTACGTCTCGGTTACCTCTATTGAGATTCTACATAGTTTTGTTGTTTTCCTCCTCATAATCACTTCTTCTCATATACTCATCCATATGCTCAGCAAAAAGCTCTAAATTCGCCACTTTTCATTGGTATAAATAACATTATTCAATATTCTTTTCATAAGCTGTGACTGAGTATTAGAACCAGAACCCTGACCTCGTGATGTAGAAGCATAAGCAAAGGCTCCTGAAGTAGAGCCAGCAGAAATACTGGAGAATCCACCCTTCCAACCAAAAATAAAATGATGTGAATAAGTCTTCACATTCACACTAGTAATGGGCTTCAGTGGCCAGCTATCATATCCAACACCGGCCTGCTCATATAATAAAAAGATCATGGTTGCAAATCTCAAACCTGCGATAGCAGCAACAATGACAGAACTGGTAATCATTTCATAAATCAATCCTCTAATATCAGTCAGCTTGGACTGTTGAATACAGTAGTTCAAGGTTGCTCTCTCTCGAGCACTTCACTCAGATGATTTGTAGGTAGCAGACGAGCAGAGATAAAATAGTGTCAAGCCTTTGCATTGGCATCCAACTTCGAGGCAAAAAAAATTACCCTTCTTTCATTTGTAACCTTCCATAATTCTCTCCCATCAGTTAAAGATGATATAATCTCATCTAGCTCATCCTCACTAAGACTATAGTTTGCATAAAAACACAAAGTACTAGGAGGCAAATGATAAAATTGATTAATTACCTCAGGAGAAAATGGTACTATCTTCCCCCGCACTATGACTCCTTCCTCATCAGCCTCTGAGAAATTCACATAGAACTCTCGTACTATAAAGATCACGGTGATAGCAGAAAAATAATAGAACCACTCCCACTGGCGGCTAACAATCAACTCTTCAACAGCTCCTCCTAGACTTTTGAAACATCACTCAGAAATTAGTTTCCTTGTATGTAAAGCATCACTGTACCTGTCATGCGCTCTCAAACTAACAAATTTGCTTGAATCAAATGGAGCTTTTCCTTTGCTTCTTTTCATTCTTGGTGCAATTTTCTAAAAATTTTTATAAAATTCAAAATATATTCCACAATTAACTCCAAATCATAAAACACAACTCCTAAAAGCTTAAACTAACAAATCTGTGCATTTTCCATCAAATTTTTTTTTCAAATTTTTACCATGAATAGTGATTTTTGGGTAGCTCATGAATGTTCTCAAAATACATAGTGAAAATTAAAAATTTTTGCATAGAAGTGAAGCTCTTACCTCAAGAAGATTAAATCTAATGAATTTTTCTTGAATCCACCAAGAAATCCTCACTTAAGATGATGCCCTAGCTCTAGAAACAGTGAAAACCCGACGAAGAAGGTGAAGTTGAGTGGTTTAATGGTGATTTTTGGATAAAAAATTTACTTAAAACTGTTTGCAAACCGGATTTCGTGAACCGGCGCTTAAGCGCGGTATTTGGCTCTTAGGCGCCAGTGCACAAATTTTGATTTTTTTTTCATTTAAGAGAAATGCACTCCTAGCCTATGTCAACCAACCCTCTATGGTCTCAAAAACATTATATATACAATTTTCTTCCCTCTCACTTTCTTCTAACTTAAGATTCCCCAATTTAAGCTAATTTGATTCAATGCTAAATAACACAAAATTTTTCACAAACAAAACACTTATATTCACAAACGATTACAAACATTTTTGAATACATAAATTCTCGATCCAAATAGTCGTGGATGAGAAAATTCCTCACACAGACTCTAAACAAACTTAACATATGAAAACACTTTACAACACACTTAACAATAACAAACAAACATTAAAAACACAAACACTAAACATAAGCACTAAGTCACAAACTTAATTCCATTCTCTAGTTGATGGAACATATTCTGGCCTATCATTAGTCTCTCCTTCAACATTTGGTAGGTATATATTAAAGAGCGGATGATAATTAACAACTCTGGTTGAATCTTCTTCAATCCACTTGTTCTTCAGATACATAGCCTTATCTGCTTGCTCTATAAAACTGGTATGACTAAACTGCATCTTTGGTTGCCATCCCATATGATCCAGATGTGCGTTAACTTCCATCACTTTTGCTTCAATTGAAGCCACGTTAACCTCAATTTTAATGATATTTTATGCTAATACTTTGATACTAACGACTAGAAAATTGTTATACATCTCTTGCGCACTTTGACTAATAAACTTGTTCCTCATTGCTTCCTCCTTCTAATCACTCTCCCAAGATGACATTTTTTCAATACTCTCTCTTTCTCACTTAGAATTTAGTGTAAAATGAAGGTGTGGTGAGATTTCTTTTCATACCCCTTCTATTTATAGGCTTTAAATCCTTCCTAAAACTCCTAGGCACATCTTAGAGATGCTCTTACACATTCACACCAACCAATTTGCAGTTAGAACTTCTAGAACCCAAAATTCACACATATTTTTTAACTATCGTGCTTAAGCGCTGGATCTTGGCGCTTAAGCGTCAGTGCTCAAGTTAGCACAGGTCAACTTAATGTACAAACATTTATTCTAACATGTCTAAGACATCTTTTGTGCTCTTAAAATAATCACTAACTTAATATATAATCAAATTACTACCAAAATTTTCTAATTCACACACAATAACATAACAATAAAAACAAACACGATAACTATGAGGTGCCTCACACAGAGCGCTTGATTTTATGTCGACGACCCGACATAATCAGTGCTTATTCTAGTTGATCCAACATTAGAAAATCATTTAATTTGAGTTGGTCACCTAAAAAGTAGGATTTTAGCCTGTGACCATTCAGTTTGAATATTTTATCAGTTTTAGGATCTTTGATATTCACAACTCCATAAGGAGAAACTTTCATCACAACAAATGAACCCATACACCTTGACTTAAGTTTTACTGGAAATAATTTTAACTTTGCATTATAAAGCAAAACTTGTTGCCCTGACTGAAAATTTTTAGTCATAATCCTTTGATCATGCCACATCTTCATCTTATTTATATAAATTTTAGCACTTTCATAAGATTCATTCCTTATTTCTTCAAGCTCATTTAATTGTAAAAACCTCTTCTCACCAGCATCTTTCAAATTGTAAATAAATTCCTTAATCACCCAATATGCTTTATGCTCAAGTTCAACTGGTAAGTTACATGCTTTCCCAAATACAAGCATGTATGGGGACATTCCTATAAGAGTTATGTATGCAGTCATATAAGCCCACAAAGCATAGTCAAGTTTGACTAACTAATCCATTTTAGTTGGATTTATAGTTTTTTTCTAATATTCTTTTAATTTCACGATTGGATAATTCACCCAAACCACTTGTCTGAGGATGATAAGCAGTAGCAATTCTATGGTTAATATGATATTTCCTTAATAATTTCTCCATTATTGCATTTTGGAAATGACTTCCCCCGTTAGTTATGATCACTCTTGGCAACCTAAATCTACAAAATATATTTGTTCTTAAGAACATTGCAACACTATGAGCATCACATCGGGGTAAAGAAACAGTTTCTATCCATTTGGATACATAATCTACTGCTAATAATATATATAAATTTTTGAAAGATGGTATAAATTGTCCTATGAAATCTAATCCCCAAACATCAAATATCTCAACTTCTAACATATAATTGAGGGGCATCTCATTCCTCCTAGAAATATTGCCTCTCGTTGACATCGATCACAGGTTTTAATAAAAGCATTAACATATCTAAATATTGTAGGCCAATAAAATCCAGATTGTAAATTTTTGTATGTTGTTTTATCAACACCAAAATGTCCCTCAAAATCAGAATTATGACATTTTTGGACAATTTCATAATTTTCTTCTAAAGGCACACATCTTCAAATAATAAGATCCTTTCCTTATTTATATAAAAATGGGTCATCCCATAAAAAATTCTTAGCTTCAGGTAAAAATTTCCTCTTCTATTGTTATGTCATTTCATATGGTATAATATCATTAACAATGAAGTTCACAATGTCTGCATACCATGGAACACGCCACTCATTAATATTGAACAAATTTTCATCTGGAAAATGTTATTTAATCTCTTTTTCAAAATAGAGTGATTTTTCTAATTCAAGTCTGGAAAAATGATCAACAATTTGATTCTCAGCTCCCTTTCTATCTACTATTTCAAAATCAAATTATTGCAGAAGAATAATCCATCGTATTAATCTAAGTGTTGCATCCTTCTTTTTCATTAAATATTCAATAGTCGAATGATCTATATACATAGAACATTTAATTCCTATCCATTATGATCTAAATTTATCAAAAGCATATACTACTGCTAATAACTCTTTATCTGTTGTTGTATAATTAAATTGAGCTTCATTAAGAGCTCTACTAGCATAGTAGATAACTTTGAAAATCTTATCATGCTTTTATCCTAAAACATCTCCAATAGCATAATCACTAGCATGACATATTAATTTAAAAGGTTTTCCCAATCTAGTTCAATAATATTTGGTGCAGTGAATAATTTTTCTTTTAATAATTTAAAAGCTTTTAGTCACTCTTCATCAAAATTAAAAACTACATCTTTTTCAAGTAAATGACATAGAGCTTCGCAATTTTCAAAAAGTCTTTAATATATTTCCTGTAGAATCCAGCATGTCCTAAAAAACTCATAATTTCTTTTACATTAGTTGGGTAAGGTAAATTTGCGATCACTTGAATTTTTGTTCGGTTTACTTCCATACCATTTTCTGAAATTTGATGTCCCAAAATTATTCCTCCTGCTATCATAAATTAGCATTTTTCCCAATTAAGAACTAAATTTATTTCTTCACAACGCTTAAGAACTTTTGATAGATGTTTTAAACATAAGTAAAATGAAGTTCCAAACACTGAAAAATCATCTATAAAAACTTCAATCCCTTTTTCAATTAAATCATAAAAATAGTCATCATACATTTTTGAAATGTAGCAGGTGCATTGCATAAACCAAATGACATTCTTCTAAAAACAAATGTACCATAAGGACTGGTAAAAGTTTTTTTTATTGATCCTCAAGAGCTATTTATGTTTGATGATAACCAATAGATCCATCCAGAAAAAAAAAGTATTTATGCCCAGCTTGTCTATCCAGCACCTGATCTAGAAAGGTAGTGGGAAATTATCTTTCCTTGTGGCAAGATTTAATTTTATATAATCAATGCATATTCATCATACTGTAACTTATCTTGTTGGTATTAACTCATTTTGTTCAGTCAAAGTCATAGTCACTCCTCCTTTCTTAGGAACACAGTGAATTGAACTAAAATGCACTATCTGAAATAGGGTAGATAATTACAGCATCTAACACTTTAAAATTTCTTTCTTAACAACTTCTTTCATAATAGAATTCAATCTCCTTTGAGGATCAGCCCTGGGTTTTCATTTGTCTTTATATGAATTCTATGCATACAAATTGAAGGATTGATTCTTTTTATATCAGCAATTGTCTATCCAAAGGCTTTCTTATAACTCTTTAAAATTGTCATCAAACTCTCTTCTTCTTCTATAGTTACTTTTGAGGAAATTATAACAGGTAATGTAGAGGAATAAACTAAAACAATATACTTAAAATGTTCAGGAAGTAACTTCAACTCAAGCTCAGAAGGTTTTTCAATTGATGGACTGAAAGATGTATCTTTCTTTGTCGTGTCCAAAACTTCAAAAATTTCTCGAACATAATTTGTATCTTCCTTGTATAAAACTTCATATTTATCTAATTCCTCTTCTTGCTCATGTTCCAACTCTTTAATTTCATATTTCTCTTCATAATTTGTTTTGAAATGACATTAACTTAAATATCTTAACACCATCCATTCTATAACATTCATCATCTTTACCTTTTGCAGGGTACTTCATCAATTTAGAAATATTAAATGTAACTGTTTGATCATTAACGTGCTTAGTTAATTCTCCTTTCTACTCATCTATCATTACTCTTCCAGTGGCTAGGAAAGGTCTCCCCAAAATGATAGGTATCTATTTATCTTCCTGTATGTCTAACACAATTAAATCAATAGGAAAGATAAATTAACCCACTTTCACTATGACATTTTCTATAACTCCTTTAGAGTAATTTATTGATATATCTACTAACTGCAGAGTTACAGTAGTAGGGGTTATTTCTCCTAATCATAGACTTTTAAATATTGATAATGACATAAGGTTGACCCTTGCTCCTAAATCACGTGAAGCTTTCCCATAAAATTTATCTCCTATTGCACATGGAATTGTAAAGCTAC
Organism: Phalaenopsis hybrid cultivar; assembly: GCA_002079205.1. Taxonomy (NCBI): domain Eukaryota; kingdom Viridiplantae; phylum Streptophyta; class Magnoliopsida; order Asparagales; family Orchidaceae; genus Phalaenopsis; species Phalaenopsis hybrid cultivar. The sequence continues at coordinate 122,101 of JXCR01096614.1, read as the reverse complement.
CAGGATCTTTAAGCTTTTCAAGAAATTTTTTCTGAATTATAGTACAACACTCCTCACGAAGTGCAATAGTCTCATTATCTTCAAACTTCCTTTTTCTTTTAAGAATATCCTTCATAAACTTCACATAGCTTGACATTTGTTCTAAGGTTTCAGCAAATGGAATATTAATTGTAAGCTTCTTAACAATTTCCAGAAATTTTGAAAATTTCTTATCCAACCTTTGTTGTCAAATCCTCTGAGCAAATGGTGGTGGTGGTCTTTCCAAATCAACTTTAAGTGGAGAAATATGTCTTTCTAAACCTTTTGGAGCCTCCTCTTTTGGTTCTTCAATCTCCTCTCTCTACTTCAGTTTCTTTTTAACTCAACCTTCCAATTCTCTTCCACTTCTAAGTTGAACTGCTTTTACTTTCTCTTTATTCTAGTCTTTTGGATTTACTTCTATATTACTAGGAAGTGTTCCTTGGGATTATTACTTACTGAATTTGTTATTTATCCAAGTTGATTCTCAATATTTCTAATTGTAGCTCCTTGACTTTATAACTAATTTTCTATTTGTAACACCATTCTTCTATAGACAACTTCTTCTCCTCAAATTATGAATTACTATTAAAACCTAGAGGATAAGTAGGTCTATAATTACTATTCCCTTGGTTGTTCCAGCTTCCCAAGGGGTTTACTTGATTGTTCCCCCATTGCTGATTATTACCACCGGTAGTATTATTCTAATTAAAATTGGGATGGTTCTTCCAACTTGGGTTATAATAATTCGAATATGGGTTATTCTACTTATTATTTATGTCATTCAAAGTTTCTAATGATTGTTGAGAATCTAACATTTGGCCTAATGAATTCTCTTCAATCATAGGTATTGGTTAAGAAAAATTCATTCTAAATTGGTCTAACTTTCTTAAAATTGTAACAACTTTATTTGCTAACATTGCAAAAGCATCAGTTTCATGAACGTTGGCTACCTTCTTAAGATTTACCCTAAAATTATTGTAAGCCATCTCTTCTATTAAAGCATAAGCGTCATTAAATGTATTTAACATCAATGAACCAGCAACAACAACATCGATAGTAGATCTAAGAGATCTAACTAATCCATTGTAAAATACTTGAATTATTAACCAATCTGGCATAGCATGGTGTGGACAGTTTCTTAAGAGTTCTTTAATTGCTCCTATGCTTCATAAATGGATTCCCCTTCAAACTGACTAAAAGATGTAATATCATTTCCAAGCTTCACAGTTTTTTATGGTGGAAAATATTTAGCAAGGAATTTTTATGCTAAATCACTCAAAGTTCTGATAGATCCAGGCGATAATAAATGTAACCTTATCTTAGCCTTATCCCTTAGTGAGAAATAAAATAATCTAAGTCTTATAGCATCATCTGATACACCATCATATTTAAATTAGCACACAAATCTAGAAAATTGACAAGATGTAAATTTGGATCCTCAATTGGTGCTCCATGAAACTAATTATTTGTTATCATTTGGATAATATTAGGTTTAAACACAAATGAATTAGCCACTACAACGGGTTTTTGAATACCACAATGAAGTTCATCCAACATAGGGTTTGCATAATCTCTTAAAGGTATAAACTTTTCAACATTTTGATTGTTTTGATTTGCTATTTCTTGAAATTTTTCATTAATTTTTAATTTTGTAATTTTTCTAATAGTTCTGTCTAATTCAAAATTGTAAGGCACAAATCCTGCAAAACCTGAACTATGCATACATTACTATAAAACACAATAACATAAAATAAAGTAAAATGAAAAATAAAAACACACAAACAAGAACTTTATATATAAATAATGATACCAAAAATTATAGATGTGTAAAATTAATAAAGTTGACTCTGCTTTGTAGCGATGCCAAAAATTTGGTTCGTTATTTATGAATTAGAACTTAAAGCAATTTATGTTGGGATTCTATGCAAGTATATGTATCGTTATCAAGTAATATAAGACTTTCTATTCAAGCCCCAAATAACGATCCCATGAGGAAGGTTTAAGTTTGATATGGTAATCTAGATTAGGAAATTCATAGTAATAAAGAAAATCTATTATACTAATTTTGAATAGTTAAGGTGCTATCATAATTAAATTATCAACTAGTAGCAAGACTGTAAAATATAGTTAAACTATAACTACCAAACTATATTTTTGTGATGAAGTTATCAAATATGAGAAAGCATCTTTCTCACTATAATGAGTTTCTGGTTAAATGAGAGACATAAATTATTTGAATTTGTATTGTGCCAAATACGAGTAATTTTAATTCTCTACCCTTAGTCAAGTGTTATAAAGAATCATCGGATAATCTCAGGTTTAGTCTCTAAATTCGTGGTTAGGCTGGGAGAATAATGACTCTCACTCCAGAGCTCCCACCTCCCTTCCCTTGAAGGCTAACTCTCACTTTAGTTCTTAAACACTAAGATAAAATTTGGGATTTTAGTTTTTCACCTTAAAATCTCCAATTCTTCACCCAATCATATATATATATATATATATA
>JXCR01096614.1:94341-114654 GCA_002079205.1 Phalaenopsis hybrid cultivar | reverse complement strand
AGGAGGGTTTAGTTTATATAAATTAATATATATGTGTATATATATATATATAAATATATATATATATATATATGTATATATATTAAAAGAGCGGCTCATGGCTCCTTACGCATTAATAATTAAAAAAAGGTACAAGATAAGGGGGTGGGATAGTGGATCCCCATCTAATAGCAAAAAAACATTAAAAACTAGGGGTTCCACTATCATAGCACAACTCCACACAAAAAATAGAAAAAATACATGTATAAAACCAAAAAAAGTATACCAACATAAGAAGTATACCCAAAATTTTATGTATACCAAAATTTGTGAACATAAAGTAATGCTAAAAAAGCAAAGTCAAAAAAGCTTCCAGAGAGATCTGCCAATTCAAGCTCTATAGAAATCCAAGTATCCCAACAGATCAACAACCAAAAAATCATAATTGAGCATATCAGGCAGTGGGCAAGAAAACAGTAAGTCTGAGTCCAGGCAAGGAGCAGTGGCACAAAAAGTGAGCATATCTCAGCCAAACCAAACATAAAATGTAGCTCCAGAGAAAAGAAGGATAACTCCCTGCCAAATAAAAAATAAAACAAAATAAAATTATGCCAAATGATCGAGTGGCCATAAGAGGAGGTCATCCAAAAAACCAGTGAAGCTGTGAGACCAAATAGGGGTATACACCGTAAACAAGTATCCCAAAGTGGCAACAAACTAGCATTAGAGAATCAACTGTTAAAATGCAAACCAAGCCCCAACAGACTTATCCAACAGTGTAAATCTTTCACTAACCAAAGAAGAAAGAGTCTTAAACTGCTATAAACTAACCCCCAAGGCAGCATCATCAAAAATAAAACATTTAACTTATAGAAGACCGCAACAACGGTTCTATACTTTCTAAAAAACTCCTCCAGGCATATAAATCCAACCACTGGAGATTTATCAACCAAAACCCATGCATAACAGACTACTAACAGGTTCCCATAAGGGCATGTAGGAAACAAATGAATATAGTTAGTGGTGCTAGAAAGCCTAACCTCAAAACAAGTAATGTAGTCCCATATAAAAACCAAGTTATCCCACATACATTGTCCAGGCCTATAAAAGAAGTCGCAACCATAAAAAATACAGTTTTTCAGTGCAAGAGGAACTCCAAGAAGAAGCATTATAGTTTCCCTTACTAAAAAACTGAAAGTGATAAAAATTAAAAGCATCAAGTCTACCAACCCAACACCCAAAACCTTCCATCCACCCATCTATCCAACTAAAATCTTGATCCAATCCGAGCATAAAAACAAAGAAAATGCCATAACTTTCATCTAAACTGAGGAAACAAACCAAAGAATGTAGAGACATTTCGAATAATCAAGAAATAAAAGGAGGCATCAAATTAAACACGAACATAAGGATCAACATATCACTATTAATCAGCTTAGCCAGCATAGGAGGAGGAGAAATACCAACTATTGCCCCATGCACCCTCCATTTTTCAGGCCAATCCATAGATTTATTTCCTTCCCTGTATGTAAAAGAGTATGATATATTAAAATATTGCCCCTCTATAATATGCCTAATACGCTTTAACAAAATTATAGTTTTTTAGGGGGGATTAAGCTTTGCCGAAAGCATATTATAGAGAGTCTCAGAATCAGTTTCCAGAATGAAATTATTTATATTTAAAGAGGCAGTAGTTTGTAGAGCAGCAAAAAAAATAATAATTTTGGCCTCAATAGGAGACTTGGCCAAACAAGGTGATGCAATGTAAGTACAACACTTACCATGTGCATCTTTGAAAATCCCACCAATGCCCTTTTAGTCATTAGCATAACTTCCAACAACATTAACTTTAATCCATCTAATCAGATGGTTGTCCTACCCCTACCCACATTAGGAGAAGCATTTTGTACAATGGAAGTCTTCCAAGCCTTCTTAAAATAAGCTACAACAAAAGTAGAAGTAGTAGAGGGAGTATGACAAGAAATATCATATTTGTGGCTACTCCTAGCTATCCAAATAAACCATAAAACAATGTCAAGAAAATAACTATGCTTAAAGAAAGTAGAATCAAATTCTTTCCAAGAATTAATTGCTGCTTTTAGGGTCAAATTTGATGGCCAAGTAATCCCAAAGTAGAGCCCAATATGATGCCACACCTCTTAGCAAAAGTGCATTAAAAAACAAGTCATTGAAACTTTCAGCCTCTCTTCTACGTTTTAACAAAAGGAGGCAAGCTTTAACCCTTTCAGTTTAAGTGTATATCATCAAGTGGGAGCAACCTATGAAAATACCTCCAAAGGAAAAAGGTGATAGATGGAGATAACAATTTGTGCCAAGTGTAAGAATACCATTTCCAAGGAGTAATAGGGTGCAAATTAGAGTAGAGCATTTTAGTAACAGAAGTACTAGCATGATACTTCCAATGAGGAATATTTTTATCATGAACATGAATAGGGATAGTGGAAATAGCAGGGGCAAGATCACCAATTAAAGCATTAAGCTTATTTAAGTTCCATTGATCACAAATCCAACAATCAGATACTAGCAACTTAGCATCATAACCAGAGAGAGGTGAAAGAAAAAATTGAGAGAGACCCTAATCATCATTCCAAAAGAAATGTTACCATCCCCAATGTCCCAAAAAATGAAGTGAGAAGCAACATCCCTAGTAACAGTAATAGCCTTCCAAAGCTTGGAATCCCTCACTTTCCACTTGACCATTGCATGATGTAAGTTTTTACTGAATTTATAATGCATAAATCTTGCCCAAAGAGACTCCACCAATTTGAATTTGAACCAAAGCTTACACATATTTATATCAATAATGTGCTTCAAAGTTTTAAAGTCTAGCCCTCCAGCACGATGAGGTTTACAAGTATACTGCTAAGTAGTCCAACATACTTTTAGAAGATCTAGTTCCCTGCCACAGAAACTTGTTAAATACAGTTTCAAGATACTTATAAGTACTTTTTTTAGCTTTAAGAACTTGCATAGTGTATAAGGGAAGGGTGGAAAGGACACTTTCAATATGATAAACAGACCCTCATTTGAAAGAAAGGTATTTCTCCAATCATTGATTTTAAGCTTAACTTTTTCAATAACCTCATCCATTTGAATTTGCTTTGTTCTACCTCTGATAATGTTGACCCCAAGATACTTAATAAGGAGTTTAGAAATAGTGCAACCAGTAAAATTAGAAGCCCAAGCCTGAGTTGTTAAGGGAACACCTTTACCAAAATAAATGGAGCATTTAGCCAAGTTAAAACTCATACCTGAAATATTCTGGAAATCCTTTAATAATTACATAATACCTTTGATGGCACGTTTACTAACATTGAGAAATAAAGTGGCATCATCAGTATAAGGAAGATGGCTAACCACAACTTTATATTTATGGGAAAATTGCAGTAAGGATGCTCATATTGAAGCTTATTGATAAGCCTAAATAGGTAATCAAAAGCAATAATGAAAATAGTGGAAGATAAGGGGTCTCCTTGCTTAATACCTTTGGTAGTAGAAAAGAACCCATGAGCCTTACCATTGACCTACACACTGTAACCGTTATTAGCAAGCCACCTTTGAATGAGTGAACAAAAATCTGGTTTGAAACCTTTAGTCTGTAAAATATTGATGATGAAGTACCAACTAATATTGTCAAAGGCTTTTTTTACGTCTAGCTTAAGGACCATATTTCCCCCTCTGCATTTTTTGTCCAAGTCTTCAATCATTTCCTGAGCTAAAGGATATTATCTATAATATCCCTACCTTTAATGAAGCAAATTGTTGTTCAGCAATAATGTGAGAAAGATGGCGTTGTAATCTGTTAACAATAATTTTGCTAATGAATTTGATATCACAGTGGTGAGAGAGAGAGGTTGGAAATTCTCCCAAGTAATCTTATCATTACCTTTAGGGATAAGAACAATATGAGCAGAGGTGAAATATTTACCAGGGTTATATCCTAGAAAGAAACTTTGTATGGCAAGAGCAACCTCCTTCTTAACAACATCTCAAGTGTGTATATATAATGCAGAAGAGAAATCATAAGGACCAGGAGCTTTATTTGGGCATATAAGTTTTAAGGCATTCAGAATTTCCTACTCATCTTGAGGGAAAGAAAAAGATAAATCATTGATATAGTTATACTCCTCTACAAAATAAGTAGAGTCAACAGGCATTGTATGTGTAGATGGCTGAAAGAGCTCAAAAAAATATGTAACAACACTATCACCAATCTCCTCAATTTTAGTTAAAATACTGTCATCCCCTTTTCTGATTTTTAAAATATTATTGATATTTCTTCTATGTTTAAGAGTGGCATGAAAATACTTAGTATTTCTATCCCCAACAACAAATGAAGAGTCATTAGCCTTTTGTTTGAGCAAGTTTTCCTCAAGGGTAATAACATCCAATAAAGCAATATGAGCATGAGCAACAATATCCATCAAATGAGGATTAGTTTTTATTTGTGCCTCCAAGATATCAACAAGGTGTTGAGCCTCCTTGACTTTAGTATGAACATTATCAAACACCTGGTAATTCCATTTAGTGAGTTGAGCAGCTATCTTCTTATGTAATTGCCACAAAATGAACCAAAGATTTCCAACCCCATCAAAATTTCATGCTTGGGTTTCCAACTTCTGATAATTATCACAAGTAATCTAAACATTTAAAATTTTAAAATGAGAGATAGGAAGTTTAACAGTAAAGGCCAACGTAAGCAATAAGGGATTATGATCAGAAGTAACAGGACTCAAATGCTGAACTTTCACAATAGGAATATAAAAGAAGAGTTAGAAAAAAAAACAATCCAATCTTTGATAAAGGAAACCTCTCCTTCAATTGTAAGGGGATCCAGAATAACCAAAATCATAAAGGCCTGCATTAACAATATAATTAGAAAACTTATTTATAAAAGAAGGCTCTACTTTACCACCTCCTTTCCTCTCCATAGGTTTCATGTTCATGTTGAAATCTCCACAAAAAAACTAATTATCATTAATGATGTTCCACATAGACTCAATTTTATGTCAAAGCTAAAATTTTTCTTGAATATGAGAGCTAGAGTAGACAAAAGTACCCCATCCATGATAATCATCCAAAGTAATTTGACATAAAATATACTGCTCCTCATCTTCAACAATAGATGTGGTGACTGTGGGCTTCCAAAAAAGCCAAAATTTGTTATTAACACTGCAATACGTTTGATAATTCTTGAATTTTTTAAGAATCTTGTGCTAATTAACATGAACAAGAGGTTCCAAAATAGCAAAAATGAGTAATTTGTGGACTCTACAAATATTTTTGAGCCTATTAAAGGAGTTAGGGTCCACCACTCCCCTAATATTCCATACCATTACATTAAACATGATGAAATGATCCAATCCTACTAGAAGATCTAGTAGGTTTGATTAACTGTTCCCCATCAGAGTGATATATGCATTCCTGTATAATATTGTCAGAATTAAGCCTAGATAGCTCAACGTTACATTTAGCCTTTTTTATAGAATGTTTCCGCACCTGCCACTCATTTTCTAAAGTAAATTAGCATTAGATAATGAAGTATGTAAATCAATATCATCAGCTGTAGTACCAACTATAGGAGACTGAACTATAGTGCTAGTAGATGGAAGGTGTCCCATATCAGTATTATGCCCTAGAATCAAAGTATCTGTAGACACCTCTAAAGCCACATCAACCTCATTTGGGTGTTCACCCGGATCAGCTACATCAATCATCTGAAAGTGGTGAGTATTAGTAGCATTGCAAGTGTGTAAAGTACCATTATCATCATGACTATCGTTTGCCTCAAGTGTGTATGGCATCATAAGCTAGAGGTTGTAAAACCTGATTAACATCAATAATATAAAAAGTTTTTGCAACATGAAACACAAGTTGAAAAGGGGCTTCAGAAGGTTCAACATTAACATTGGTAGTTGAAGGACCTATATGAGTGTTTTTAAGCTGCGCATTCAATAAAAAACATGAGGTGGTTTGGTGCCCAAACATGGAACAATGTGTGTAATAGGGCGAGTACCCTCTAATTCAATAAGCTGCCAATAACCTTGGTGTTGTGACCCTATCCATACTTTATTGCAAAAAGGTAGTGCAATATCACTTTCAACCAATGTACGTGCTTCAGATGGTCTAGATAAAGTAAAAGTGGCATGATCCATTTTCAAAGGCTTCCCGTAAGCAACAACAAGTGAAAAGAGAATTTTGTGATTGAACAAATGAAGTTTAAGCCCTGAAAATGTATCCAGACCAGTATAATAGGCAACTCAACTTTAGGATCAAAGTGAATGGACCATTTTTTAAATTTCATCATACTATTCTTTATCCACAAGAACCTTTTAGCTAAAAGACGAGTATAATCTTCATCATTAGCTAATTGTATGAAAATATGCTTCCCATCTATAATACCAACCTTTAAGCTTTAAAATTTCAAACTCCCTTCTAATCAATTCAATTTTAGGGATTTCATAAGTGAATTTACTGATGGTTGCAGGAGGAATTGTACTTAGGCATAAAATTTTTGAAAATGGAATGGAAGTAGATCCTGTAAAAATTTAAGTTATTAAAAAATTACAACCTCTTACTACAGTTATGGGGGTAAGAAGTTTTGTAGGACATGTTAGTTTCTACAGACGTTATATAATTTTTTTTTCAAAAATAACTAAGTCATTATGCCAACTTTTAGTAAAATATACAAAATTTGATTTTAATGAGGAATGCATAAAAGTATTTGAATTATTGAAAGAAAAATTAATCACCACACCTATAATAGTCCCACTTGAATGGGAGAAACCATTTGAAATATTGTGCAATGCTGATGATTATGCTATTGGAGTTGTTTTTGGAAAAATACATAATAAAATTTTTAAAGTATTATATTATGCTAGTAAAACTCTAAATGATACTCAAATTAATTACACTAGTACTGAAAGAGAGTTATTAGCTATTGTCTATACCTTCGATAAACTTAGACCTTACTTGATTGGAACCAAATGTATAGTGCATACAGATCATTCTGCTATCAAATACTTAATGCAAAAGAGGAATGTTAAACCATGATTAATTAGATGGATACTTCTATTACAAGAGTTTAATTTTATGGTAGTTGAAAGAAAGGAAAATGATAATCAAATAGCCGATCATTTGTCTAGACTAGAAAAAGAAATATTAAATAATTCTTCAAATAAAATTTTAGAAAATTTCCTTAATGAACAATTATATAGTATTGATGAAATGAATATACCGTGGTATGTCGATATAGTAACTTATAATGTAAGTGATATTCCACCACCTGATATTAAAAATCAACAATTAAAGATATTTATATATAATTCAAAATTCTTTTTTTGGGATGACACATATTTATATAAACAATGTAAAGATCTAATTATTAGAAGATATGTGCCTTATGAAGAAACTCAACAAATAATTGAAAGCTGTCATGATTCTGAATTTGGAGGGCATTTTGGAACAAATAGAACTACATATAAAATTTTGCAAGCTGAATTTTATTGACCTACTCTTTTTAGAGATGTTAGTGAATATATTAAAACATTTGATAAATTTCAGCGAGTAGGAAATATTTCTAAAAGAAACGAAATGGCCTCTAAATTACACATTGGAAGTTGAAATTTTTTATGTGTGGGGATTAGATTTTATGAGACTATTCATGCCTTCATTTGGAAATTTATATATATTTATTATTTTTTATTATATGTCTAAATGGATTGAAGTTGTTGTTGTACTTAAATGTGATGCTCAAAGTGTTTCTAAGTTTTAAATAAGAATATTTTTATAAGATATGCAATATCGATATTAATTATTACTAATGGAGGATCTCATTTTAGGAATAAGAGAATTGAGAAGTTGATTAAAAAAATATGATATTATGCATAGATTCTCTACTGCTTATCATCCTCAGACCACCAGTCTAGCATAAATATCAAATCGTGACATAAAATTAAGTTTAAAAAAAGATGTAAATCTCTAAAAATTGGATTGGTCTGCTAGATTAGATACCATATTATGAGCATACAGAACTGCTTATGACTCATATAGAAATGTCCCCACACTGACATATTTTTGGAAAAAAACATGCCACTTACCAGTAGAATTGGAGCATAAAGCATTTTGGGCTATTAAAGAATTTTATTTTAATCTAAAAGATGCTGGTGAGAAAATATTATTATAACTCAATGAACTTGAGGATATTAGAAACGAAGTAAATGATAACCTGAAAATCTATAAATAAAAAATGAAAATATGGCATGATCAGAAGATTGTTAAGAAGAAATTTGAACCTGGACAAGAAGTTTTATTATATAATACAAGATTGAGATTATTTCTAAGAAAACAGAAATCCAAATAGATATGACTATTTAAAGTGATTAAAGTCTATCATTATGGAACTGTTGTTATTAAAGAGCTTAAAACTGGAAAGATATTTAAAGTTAAAGGGCATCAATTGAAACAGTATTATGAAGGACACATGTCATAATTTAAAGAAATTTTAATGTTAATTCATCCCGATTAAACAACCGGTATGTCCGACTGATGACATTAAACCAAACACCTTTTGGGAGGCAACCCATAATATATATATATTACTATTTTTTTAATAAGTGTATTTATATATTAGGAAATAATAATATTTATGAGTCCTACACAATTTTATATATCATAAATTAAGACAAATATGGTTATTAGAGAAAAATTTGGAATCTAATTGAACAAAAAAATAAAAGACGCGATTTTGGCCTCTGCCGCCGACGATGCCCGCAAAATAGACCATGGCGTCGACAACACCATCAAGATCGTCGTCGGCGTCCCGAGTAGTTTTGCGCGTGCAGAGCAAATTTGACAGACTTTGGTGGGATTTCACTCATAAATAATCATTAAGAGGTATTTTTAAAGGCTTAAAAACTACTTTGAACCTCCAGAAACTTCCTAATATCAAACTCCATGGCTTCTAATTCCAGAAATACTTCAAGGTATGAAGTTTTCAATAAAAGAAAATTTATCAGTTTTGACGTGCAAAGATTATACAACAAAGTCATTAAAAAAAAGAGACTTATCAAGGAGAGAGGCTTTGTCAATCATGGATAGAGTAATCCAAGTTCACAAATTGAGAAAATCATTGTGCAAAGGCGTTGGGAAGTTCTGTGTTACTCTACCGTTGCAGTTATTATACTAGTGGTATCGAAATTTTATGCAAACTTACATGGAATTACCCAAGGAGTCGTCTTCGTTCAAGGTAAGATTGTACCATTTACTCTGGCTCGAAGAAATGATTTGTATATGATAGAAAACGTCTCAATCTGTCATTATATAAATTTTATCGTAACAAGAGATATGATGCAAGATGTATATAATTTTCTGATGGATGAAAATGATAATTAGGAAATCAGAGACAAGGGATACATTAGTTTCTCTGCTTCACTGCTTAATCCCATATCAAAAGAATGACATTTCTTCATATCTGCAAAATTACTCCCTACCATGAAGATTAGTAGAGTTACAAGAGAAAGTGTCATTTTAAACTATTGCATTAAAATGGAAAAACCCATTGATGTGGGATTGACTATTTTTAAATTTGTTATGTATATTATTATGAATGGGTCAATATATGGAATAGGGCATCCTTCCAAAATTTTTCTACTTTGCAGTCAATCTCAAGTTCCATATGAAAGTTGGGAGAAAGTCTTATTACCTTGAGAGCCCATGATTCCTTTTGATGAAAATTATATTGGGAATGGAACTGAAGCATTAGATATTATTTTAGATCATTCATCACATGCTTCAACACCATTGATGCCACAAAGAATTGGAAGTTCAATAGCTTTGGAGAAGAAAATGAAGAAAATAGAAAGGGAACTTTAGAGTATTTCGAATGCAACAGGAAATCTTAACTAACTTTTTTGATCACCTAGATTGGAGGATGAAGAAGAAGTTTGATCATACTGGAAAGAAAGATTGGTGCAGATGTTTAAGAAAAATGGATGGATCGATGAAAATTCAACTGATCAATTCCCGTACCGACCCTTCTACAACTTATGTCCATTACTAGTCTATGGTTAATATTAGAGGAGAAGAAACTATTGAAGATGAGGCAGAAAAGCTGAAGAAGTTGGACTCTCTACTATTTCAAAAAACTTATGTTTTTAACGTAATTTTGTGGATTTGATTTACTTTACTTTGCTTTAGAACTCTATTGACTTTGATTGTGTATATTTTTTTGTCTGCATTCTAGTGTTGTAGCATGATTTTGATGTTGAATTATAATTTAGTTTGCTTTAAGGATTTGGAAGTGTGATTAGAAAAATGCATTTGTAAAAAGTGTATTTTAAAATATAAAATTTAGTTTGGTGTTATTTGTGAAAATGCTTATTTAATAATTATTTTTAGATGAAAATTAGTGTTCAAAAATACTAAATAGAGTTTTGAGTAAATTGAAAGAAAATTGAAATTTGCAAAAAATAGAAAAATGAATTTTTTGGCCACTAGCGTCGACGATGCCAACATGGGCGCCGACTACGCCCTCAACCCGAACTGACCCAAGATTCCTTAAAAATTTGTAATTTGCACAGTAAAACGCCATTTTTACCTTTTTAGTCACATTCAACCTCCATTTTTTGCACCTAGAGATTGCTATTGCTTGGATTTGAGGCGATTTTAAGGCAAACAAAGTTTAGATTTCATCTTCTCTAGGTAAGAGCTACACGTTGAACTCAAAATTTTTTATTTTCACCAAGAATTTATCCTACATTATCGAGATCCAAAATTTTGAAAATTTTTTAGAAGATTTTGAGAAAATCCTTTGGTGAAGAACTCTTAAGTAGTAGATTTAAGTTTAAACATACCACATTGTGATTTTCGAAGTTTTTGAGAATTTATTTAGATTTTATCAAATTTTCCTAGATTTACCATGGCACCAAGAATGAGCAAAGGAAAGAGAAAGGTGGACTTTGATGATCAAAATTTTATCAGTTACAAAGCCAACGTTTGTTTCAATAGTCTACTTACAACTAAAAAAGTGATTTAGGATCGAGGAATTAAAAATCTGGGTGGAGAAGTTGAAAGAATAATCAATGCTCGACAATGGGAAAATTTTTGTTACTTTACTGTCGAGGCTATTATTGGTGTAGTGATGAAGTTCTATGTAAATTTTAAGGAGACTTACGAAGACTATGTGTTTGTTCGTGGGAAAATGGTGGAGTTTACTCCAAGGAAAAGTAATGAATTTTAAGATGTGTATTGTTGTCAGCACAAATTGTTTTTTGCTATGAGTGAGGCCTTAGATGAAATTATTTATTTTCTTACTGATGGAAGAGGAGCTTGGAAGGTGAAGAATAGTGTTAAGGTAAACTTTCCTCTTTCTATATTAAATGTAGTATCTAAGGCCAAACACTACTTATTTATGAAAGAATGATACCAAAAAATAATCATAGTGAGGTTGCAAAGGATAGAGCCATCTTGAATATTTGTATCTAGCAGATGAGAAGTATAGATGTTGGCTCTATTATTTATAGAAACACTCGATTTATTATTTTTAGAGAGACTACTGGTGGTTTAACACACCCTGCCATGATTTTCACACTATGTGAACAAATAGGAGTTGATTTTAGAGTGGATGAGGAGAGGATTGAACCTCTAAAACCTATCAGGCCTGCCAATATAAAGACTTATGAATCTCATGTTGGATGGAGATCTGGAAGTAGGACCAGAGATATTCCTTTTACTTCAAGTACTACTTCTAACACCCCTATTATCCGGGAACTTATGGAGTAGATGATGATCCAACAGGGAGATATCTTGAGAATAGAGAGTAGAATGGAAAATATGGAGGCCAGAAATGCACCCAATGATGATTTGAAAAGACAGAAGTTCAAATATGATGTTGCTTATGATGATGCAATGGTTAGATACATGAGAGGTGATCACTCAGTTCTATTTCCTACTCACCCTATTTTTACCCAATATCAGCAGTAGCATTTGGATGTGGAAGAAGAAGAAGATGATGACGATTGGTGATGCTTTAGTTAGATCTTTGTTTATGTTATGTTTGGTTGTACTTTATTGTTGAAACTGTTTATTTTTTAGAGTGTAACACTTTATTTAAATGTTATGTTGAATTGTGAACTGTAGATTTGTGAGACTGTTTTTACATTGGAAACCATTTTAGTACTGTTATTAGTTTGTAGTACTTTGTTGAATGTATTTGTAATTAACCCTTTCTCAGCAATTTTTTATATGTATTATGTGTTATTTAATGTTTTAAGTATTGTAGCTTTTCATATTAGCACCTGCAATATTTTAGAGTTAAGTTTCAAATTAGAACCTTCAACAGGTAAGTCTTTTTTTTATGTATTAAATGTTTTCCTTCACCCTTTATTTTTTTAGTTTTTCATGCAAACTCTTTTAAAAATTTAAGTTGGGGGTGGGGGGAAGAAAAATTCCTTTTTTAAGAAAATAACTTAATTTTATTTGTCCTCAATTAGCTATATTTTCAAAATTTTAAAATTTAACATGACCTTTGGTATTAGAGGGTAATTTTAGATAGCTATATTTGTGTTTCTAAATATATACTAAACTTAAGTAAAAATTTTCAATAATAAAGGTTAATTTTAAAGATTAAGATATTTGGTATGATATAATAAGACTATGTTTTTCTATTTTAAGTAAAGAAATTTATATTTTTGAAGTATTAAAAATCTAGAAATTCATAAAGAAGAAAAGATTAAAATTATGAAAAATTTTTAAATCTAATATGAATTTAATATAGTGAAGAAATGTGAAAAGTTTTTAACTTTAAGAAGAGGATAGTGAAGTTCAAAATCATTAAAGGCTATCCAAATATAGTAATCCTCACATAAAAAAAAAGAGAAAAGAAAAGAAAAGAAAAAGGATTAAAAATGACCCTGAAAAAAAAAAGAAAAGAAAAAGAAAAGAAAAGAAAGAAAGAAGTTAGTAAAAGCTTGAGGAGAGCCTAATTAAAAATTGGCTTCACTTGAATCAACTTAAAGAATGAGGCTTGGCTACATTTTCTAAACTTATATGTCAGTATTAGCATATTTATTAGTAAGGTTTCAAGAAGTTCTTTTTCATATGGATATTCTAAGTGGCTTTAATATGAATAATTTGCAATTTTCAATGAAAAGAATAAAGCATAAAAAATCTTAGACTTGACTGCTAGATATTCTTAAACCTTTAGTGTAATGCCTTCCATTAAAGTGCAATATCACCAAAAATGAGTATAAAATATGTCTCTAAAAATTCATATATTTTTGGTGTATCAAAATCCACTAAACTTAAATGTTACTTGTCCTCAAGTAACTGCTTTACTACATAAAGATATGACTCATGGCAAAGATTTTAGCTTCTAGATTTCTATGTTTTAGTCCACTAAATGCAATAGTATAACTTAAGAAAAATGTAAAATTGCAGGTTGTTAATTGTTAGGACTTGGAGTAAAAAGGAAGCAAAAGGATGAAATTTAGAGTCAAAATGGAGTTTTTGAGAAATTATTCAGCACCGACGGTGCCATTTGACAGAGAAGATGAATTTTTATAGATGGCCGATGGCGTCAGTGTCGATGCAGACCCTATTTCTAAATGATTTGATCAATTTGGATACTTTTTAAAGAGTTTTTGGATGAACATATTGGAGAACCGACCCTAGCCTTTATTTAGAGCCAAAATTGATCAGAAAAGACCCTCTTTTTGCACCTCTTCGCACTCCTCCACTCGTTCTTGGCCCCCTTTAGCTTCTCTTCGACTCCTCCTTGCCACTTTACATTATTCCATGCCATTCAACACCATTAATCATTTATTTTCTTTATAGTTTTGAGTTTTTTTTTGAGTTTAAGTGTGAATTACTCTCTAAGAAGTGTTGGAGAGGGAGAGAAGTGAGAGATTTCTTCCTACAATTCCTAAGAGAGGCTACAAAGGATTTGCTTTGAGAAAGAGTTTCAGATAAGTGTTATTGTATTTTTATGAATTTTCTAGTTAATTTATCATTTCAAGTTTAAACCTTCTTTGTTGGATCAATATTTTGGACTTAAATAGAAAATCTTATATTACTTGATAAAGATACATATACTTGTGTAGAATCTCAATATTAAGTGCTTAATGTTATTATTTATAAAATACAACATCAAAATTTTGGCACCATTGTAAAGCGGAGTCAACGTTATAAATTTTGCACAACTATATTCTTTGGGATTAGTATACTTGTATTTTCTTGTTTTCTTTGTGTGTGTTGTAATGTGGGTGGTGGAAACCCTAGAGGTGTGTTTAAATGTATTTTTAGGGTTTTTAGATTAGGGATCCACCACCCCTCCACATTTTTGTAATTTTCCCTTTATACCAACATGTAGGGATCCATGAGTGCTCTTTTCCCTATCTATATACAACTAAAAGGGAGTATATATATTCATATAATATATTTTTTGGTCCCAAAATACAAGTATTGCTCCCAGAAGAAAATAAAGAAAAACAACAAACAATACCAGTAACACTCCAAAAAAGAACCATAATGTCCCACTAGTTGTTGTCATTCCAGTCAAGGCTCATCAAAGCAGTAGTAGCAAGAGATCAAGTTGTAACTCTTAAGTGGGGAGCAAACAAAAGGTCCCCATCCATCAGAAACAAAAGTGCAGGGGGTGGGCAGTACGAAACAACACTTTCAAGTGTAAACATAGCAAACCTGGCAAGCCAATTTACAGGTCTATTCCCTTCTATGTAAATGTAAGAGAGCTGGATATTCATAGAGTTTTTAAGAAATTTGTTCTTTTTTACCCATTGAAAATGATGCCAGGAGGAGGGTCTGCCATCTTGTACCAGCTGCAAGAGAATTTGGGATTCCCCTTCTAGTAATAAATGTTGCCAATGGTTCATCTTGGCAAAGGTAATGGCCCAATAAACAACAATCAACTCAGTTTCCAAAGCATCAGTGGCAACAATAGGAGTTTGAAAATAAAGTAAACAACGTCCAGTAAGGTCCCTGAAAACACCACTCACTCCAGCACCCCATTTAGAAAAGCTTCCATCAGTATTGATTTTGATATAAGGCCATGTCGGTGGATGCCAAAAAATAGTAGTTACTTTTGGAGAATGAGACCTTTCATTCTGGGGGAGAGGGCAAATGGAAGGGAACTTCACATGAAGAATTAATTTATGAAGGTAAGAGATGCAGTTTCTAGTTACTTTAGATATGGTAGTAGGATGATCATCAAATTTGGCCTTATTGCTAGCCATCCAAAGGAACCAGGCCACCATAAATGGCACCATTCCAAGTTTTGCAGAATTCCAACTCTTCAAGCAGGTATTAATATTAAGACATTCAAGATATATAGTATTAATGTTAAGTTTCTTAGCAAGGTTAGTCCAAACCTGCTGGGCAAAACAACATTTTAAAAATAGATGAGGAATAGACTCCCCCTCCTTACCACATAAAATACATTGTGAGGGTCCTCTTAGTCCTTTAAGCTTAAGTATGTCATCAGTAGGAAGGAATCCATTAATAATTCTCTTGCTGAAGAAAGACATAGAAGTGGATAAGCTTTTATGCCAAATTAAGTCTTATGTTCCCAAGTGTTGAGTTTCATATAAATTAATTTAGTTAAACTCTCATGTGCACCTCCCTACCAAATCAATTTATCAGCTTTAGATCTATCAAACTAGATTCTGCTAATCTGAATAGTTGACTGTTCTTGAAGAATGGATTTGCGCAGGTAAAGTCCAGGAATTATCCTTCCAATAGTAAGCCACTTGCAGTTGAGTGTTTATATTGTCTGAGTTAGACTTTAGTATCTCTTTGGGACACCAAGAGTCTAACCAGAAGTTGATATCACCTTTGCCAAGGTCCCATAGAAATAAATCTTCTGCTTGCTCCCTGATTTTAAGCATTTGTACCCAGAGCTTAGAGTCCCCTATCTTCCTAACCACAGTGCAAGGATGATTCTCCTTGCAGTACTTGCTCCTCATAAATTTAGCCCAAAGGGATTGCTGCTCTTTAAATTTAATCCAAATTTTACGAAGGTTTACTTGAAGAAGATGTTGTAGGCCTTTAAAACCAATACCACCAGCCAAAGTGGGATTAGCTAACTTTTGCCAGCTAGCCCAATGAAGTTGCTGCCTCTCACCAGCCCATAAAAATATATTAAACACCCTTTCCATTTGAATTTGAGTACTTTTCTTCGTAGTAGTCATTTGAAGAACGTAGGAAGGAAAAGTGGTTAGGATGTTCTTCAACAAAGTAATTCTACCTCCATTAGATAGAAAATGGTTTGACCAGTAGGAAAGTTTGGTAGAGATTTCCCCCAACACATCCTCAAATTGAGTTTGTTTAGTTCTTCTTTTGATCAATTGAACTCCAAGATATTTGATTGGAAGATGAGAGCTATTGAATTTAGTGTGATCAAGAATCCAATGCTTATGCCCCATTGGAGTAGCCTTGCTAAAATAAATGTTGCATTTATCTAGATTGAAAGACATCCCAGAATGCAATAGGAACTTCTGCATGCAATTGACTATCTTCTTCACAACATTCTTGTTAGAACTTGAAAAAACCATAATATCATCTCCATAAATTAAGTGAGAAACAGCTACTTTGGATTTACTATGGTACCTAGCATAGTTGAAGGGCAGGAGGTATTTATTAAACATTCTTGATAGATGGTCCATAACTAAAATGAATATAGTGGAAGATAAGGGATCCCCTTGCTTTAGACCTCTAGTAGTAGAAAAGTGTCCCCAAGCACGCCCATTAACTAAGACAGAATGATTGTTGTCCTTGAGCCACCTGTGAATAAGAGTACAAAAAGCTTGGGGGAAGCCTCTTGTAGTTAGGACATCCAAAATAAAATCCCAGCAGATGGTGTCATAAGCCTTCTTGATATCTAATTTATAAATTAGATTTCAACTTCTGCAAGATTTGACCAAGTCCCAAAGTAACCATTGAGCAAGCAGTACATTGTTAATAATGGATTTGCCTTTGAAAAATGCAGATTTGTTCTCACATATAAGTCTGCCAAGGTGAGGTTGAAGTCTTCTAAATTTATAATCATTCCAATTCTTCTGAATAGTAGTTTTAGGAATGAGAACAATGTTTGAAGCATTGAAATAAGGAGGTATATTGGATCCAAGGAAGAAACTCTAGATAGCTGAAACTACATCATCTTTGATTATCTCCCAAGATTTCTTATAAAAATCTGCTGTAAAACCATCAGGACCAGCAGCTTTATTGCTATCAATGGTTTGGGGTGCCTGCCAAATTTCCTGAGTAGTTGGAATCTGATCCAGAGAAAAGTTAGTTGTGTAGGAAATATCATCAGGTGAATACAATTTTTCAATTGAGATTCTTTGGATTTCAGACTTAGTTAAAACATTTTGGAAGTAACTAACAACATCAAGAGTAATGGATTGATTATCAGCAAGCCATATACCTTCAAAATTTTGAATCCTGTGAATGATATTACACTGTCTTCTATGCTTGATGGAAGCATGAAAGTATTTAGTGTTCCTATCCCCATTCTTAAAGTGGCTGATGGCAGCTTTCTATTGCAAGAATTTATCATGTCTTTCAATAGAAGTAATAAGCTTTTCTTGGGCACCTAAAAGAAAATTCTCCTCCCTACCTTCATCTAAGACTACCTTTTTCATTTCAAGAACTTCCTTTTCAGCATGCTCCACAACAGCAAAAACATTACCAAAAGCATTCCAGACCCATTTTTTCAGACCCTTGCTAGTATTTAAATGCAAATGAACACGATTGAACCAATGGTCCAGATTGAAAGAATTAATCCAAGCAGCTGTCACAGTGTTTTTGAAAGAGTGATGATCATACCACATATTTAGATATCTAAATGGAGCAGGAGAGTAGTTAGATTCATTGACAATAATAGAAACAAGTAGTGGCCTGTGGTCGGAGCCTGCAAGACTTAAGTGAGTATCAAAAGTGTGTAAAAAATATTGACACCACTTATCATTAACCAAAATTCCATCAAGTCTTTCCCAAATAACTCCTCTCTTCCAAGTGTATTCTGACCTCTTGTAACCAATATCAAACAGTCTAGCATGAAGAATGTTATCAGAAAATAAATTCATTTTGGTTAAATTAGGGGGTCTTCCAGCAACCTTCTCAGCAGAAGTACCTACGTAATTAAAGTCACCTCCCACTAACCAACAATCATCCATAGAGGTACTAATAGTTTGCAAGGAGTTCCACAATGCTCTTCTGCCAGCATTAGTGCAGCCAACATAAACAAAGGTAGCAAAAATTTTGTGCCCACGAGTATTAAAAGAGAAATGGACAAACTGAGGGTGATCAGCCTGGATATTCCAAGTAATCTCCTTCCTGCAAGAGATCCAAATTTTATTATTTATATTAGCATAATGAGAAAAGCCAAAAAATCTAGATAGGATTTGTTGAGGATGTTTATGAACTATAGGTTCAAGTATGGCAATACACCAAAGATTGTGTTTTTTATTGAGATGCATAATTCTTTTTATGACGGAGGGGTGAGCAATGCCTTCCAAAAAAGGAAATTAATCATGGTGAGATATTTGGTGTGAAGAGGGCTGAGATCTAGATCTAGTCCTCCCCCTTGTAAGTTGTTCGGGTGAATTCTTTTGAGAATTTGGAGATCTTCCAGTCTGATAATTTTCAGTCAAAACTTTCTTTTCTTCCAGAGCAGATTTCTTCTTCCTTTTGGCTTTCTAAACTTGCCAGTATTGTTCCATTGTTTGCTGTATTTCAACAATTTGATTTTCAGAAGGCCTTATAGGTTCTGTTGGGTTCAAACTTCCCTTTTCTTCCAATACAAATTTCATTTTCTTATTTGCTTTCTGAACTTGCCAATCTTATTCCAATGTTTTCTGCATTGCAGATAACTAATTTTCAGGAAGTTTTACAATTTCTGTTCGGGTACCAGGGTGAACAGTTACTGCTATCTCCTGCACATAAAGTGGAGAAGTCACAATGCATTCTGCCTCTTCCATTTGTGTGCCAGCAGGCATTGTAAGATCAGGGATTTCTTCAAGATTTTTAATAAGTGTGTTCCGGTGATTTAAATTAACATCAGCTCCTTTGTGTGCATCCCCCTTAGTGGGTTGCATTGCTACAGTAAGGTTCTCAGAAAACTTATTATTGTTTTTAGGAATGACTTTCCTTTCTACAACCAATGTGGTTTTCTTCTTATGAGTAGGATGTAACATGTAATACCTATCAGAAGTGTGCCCAAACATCCTACAGTGATGAAAATAATAAGGTTTTTGCTCCATGAAAATTTTCTGCCAGTGCCCATCCTCCTTAGACCCAAGCCAAATTTCCTCCACCTTAGGGAGAGTGATGTCCCTCTCCACCTGAATTCTAGCTACAGAGGGTCTTGAGAAATTAAAAGCAGGGAAGTCCATTTTCAATAATCTCCCCAGTGCCAAACCAATATTAAAGAAAACTTTGTGGTTGAAAAAATGTAGTGGGAGACCAGGTAACTTGAACCAGATTGGGACAATAGGGGGATCTTTGTTAGGATCAAAGTTAGGTGTCCATTTAATGAGCTTCATGAGGGTAACATCCAAGGAGATATTTTGCTTGGAAAAAAGCCTTGCATAGTCCACCTCTAATGCCAATTTAATCATGATATGTCTGCCATCAATCAGCTGCAATTGCCAAGCACCAACTAATGGAAAATTGTCAAAATACTTCCTAACTATTTCCATTTTGGGGAGACATAATTGAAATTTGCCAATGAGTATAAATTTGCACTCAGCCTTTAGAGTGACTAGATATTTATTGTTGTAAGATATGAAAATCTTGCCCTCCTTTACATCAAAGGGATTGATAAGCTGGCATTGCTCTTTACCAACAACAACATTATGAAAAGATTGGGGAAAAACCAGTAGGTCAGCATCAAGCACAAAGGTCTGTCCATTCTCAACCACACCAGCATAAGTGGCCTTGGTCCAAATTTCATTAGTGACAACATCAATTGGGGTTAACTCAGCCATCAAAACACTCAATAATAGAAAAAAAAATAATGAGGAAGCAAACAATAGATACAAATAATAGAGACTCCAAATAGGAACCAATGAAACAGTAAAACCAGAAACTAACCAGCCCGGGTCGGAGGAAAACAACAAAAGCACCAACAAACAGGACAAACAGGAAGTCTAAACTCCAACCACTCAAGGAAACCAGGAAAGCAACCAAAAATACCAGCAAAACCCCACAATCGCCGCATTCATCCATTCTAAAACCCTAGCAGAGGATCAGAGAAGTCAGCCGCCAACATGATGTTATATATATATATATATATATATA
>JXCR01096614.1:55253-80850 GCA_002079205.1 Phalaenopsis hybrid cultivar | reverse complement strand
TTACCTACTAAATGCTAGAGGTTAAGATCAGTATGTGGAATTTCAAGTTGAGTAAATATGAGAGTTTTTGAATTTCTAATGGCGGTACCTATCTAGTTTTCTAAGACTAGTCAATAGGAAAGTCCTATGGCTAGACCTAGGCTACTAAAGAAAGGAACTCTAACTTGAGTAAATAGAAGAGTTTTGATTTTTTAATTGTGGGGGTACTTTTTGTAAGTTTTTGAGATAGTCAGTAGGAAAGTCCTATGGCTAGACCTAGGCTACTGAAGAAGTTTTCTAGACCTCAACCAAAAGTGAGGTCAACAGTCCTCTAAGATAGTCCATAGGGAAGGTCTAAGGCTAGATCCAAAGTTCCTAAAGGTAATAATTTAACCTCATCAAAATGATATTGACAATATTCTTGGTAGGTATAATCCCTTGTCTACCCTTTTAATCAGAATAGAGTCGTAGAAGACTAGACATTTATTTTATTTTGCTTCAAGTATTCTGATTGCTTTGAACGATGCAACACATGGGTTGCTAATGAAGTGATCCTGGGCCAGGTTGAGTCGACTACCTTCACAACTAAGTAGATCTGGGGATTTAATAGTTTAGGAGGACGTGTATATGGATACCCGGCTAGGTTATATCTAACTATTTATGTTTTTCGACTAACATGTGCATGTGTAATATATTAATGTGTATAAGCGTGTAAGTGTTAATATATATATTAATGTGTATGTGTGCGTGTGTGAATGTTAATGTGTGTACATGTGTGAACAAGAATTTGAGTGCATGTGTGAACATGAATATGTATGTATGTGTGAACATTAATGTGTGTGCATGTGTGAACATGAATGTGTATGTACTTGCAAACATGAATATCTATGCATGTATGAACATTAATGTATGTGCATGAACATGAATGTGTGTGTATATGTTTAAGTACATGTATATGTTAAAAAGAATAACCCATACACTATGTGTCTCTAAGATAGTCCATAGGAAAGTTCTAAGACTAGATCCAAATTTCCTAGAGGGATAAATTTAACCTCATCATAATGAGGTCAACAATATTCTTGGTTGTTATAATCCCTTGTCTACCCATTTAATCAAAATAGAGTCATTGAAGCTTAGACATTTATTTTCTTTAGCTTCAAGTCCACTGATTGCTTTGAATGATGCAACACATAGGTTGCTAATGAAGTGATCCTAGTTCAGGTTGAGTCGACTACCTTCACAACTTAGTAGATCTGGGGTCTCAATAGTTCAGGAGGACGCGTACATGGATCCCCGACTAGGTTATCTCTAACTATTTATGTTTTTTGACTAACATGTGCATGTGTAATATATTAATGTGTATAAGTGTGTAAGTGTTAAAATATGTATTAATGTGTGTGCGTGTGTGAATGTTAATGTGTGTGCATGTGTGAACAAGAATTTGTGTGCATGTGTGAACATGAATATGTATGTATGTGCGAACATTAATGTGTGAAAATTAATGTGTGTGCATGTGTGAACATGAATGTGTATGTACTTGTAAACATGAATATCTGTGCATGTATGAACATTAATGTATGTGCATGAACATGAATGTGTGTGTATATGTTTAAGTACATGTATATGTTAAAAAGAATAACCCATAACTTTATATGGTTGTTATGTTTAGTTCTACATTTACACTATGTAATACTATGTGCTTCTATAAATAGTGTCAAGTTTTATGATTAAAGGAAATCCATGTATTTGCTCTATGTTTCTTGTTTTAAAACTAAAAAAAATAAATAATAATAATAAAAGAGTTCCATGTTAGCCTTATTAAGCCTATGTTTCATGTTAGTTACCCACGTGTTAAACATTATACTTCTTGTAATAAAACAAAAATATCCATGTTCACCTATATCTTATGTTAGTCAAATTCATGTTAGTTTATACTAGGGATAGACAAATTTTTAATGTTACCATGCAAGAACCTATATTTCACATATTTAGAACCATTATTTATGCAAGATATCACATGCTTAAATCTATATCTTAAGGCCTATGCAAGTTAGATGTTATTTTTCTTAAGTATTTTGAATGTTGGATGCTATTTTTCTTAAGGCCTATTGATCCCATATTTTATACCTATTTTTGTGATATTGCACTTTAATGGAAGGTATTTTGATGTTTTCTTGCAGTTTGTTGATTTTTAGGGCTAAAAGTAAAAAGAAAGCAAAAATGATAAAATTTGAAGTCAAGGTAACGTTTTTGAAGAAATACTCAGCGACGAGAGCAGGGCAGATGGCGCAGAATAAATTAACGCGGAGATATTTTACTTAGCGTCGACGGCGCCAAAGGCGGTGCAGACCCCGTTTCTAGAAGGTTTGATGTATTTGAACGATTTTTTGAAGTTTTTGGAGGCACCTCTTGGAGAACTGACTTTGGGCTCTATTTGACGCCATATTTCATCAAAAAAGGCACTCCTCTACATTTTTCACTCATCTACTTTCATTTTTTGCACCACATCATTCCATTCCTCTTCCATATTAGAGTCAATTAGTAATTTTGTTTTCATAGTTTAGAGTTTTTGTGGTGAGATTTAGTGTGAAACTTTCTGTATGAGTGCTGGAGAAGGAGAAAAGTGAGAGATATTTTTACCTGCATTTCTAAAGAAAGGCTACAAATGATTTTCTTTGAGAAAGAGTTTTCAGATAAGTATTGCTTGCTTATTAATGTTGTATGAACTTTCTTTTATATATGAAATTTGTGTTTTGTTATTTCTTTCTCATGAAGTTTGAGTATTTCCCTCTATCTATCTCCATACTCTGAGATATGGTGAAATGAAGAGATAATATGAATGTGCCAATATTAAATTGTAAAATAATTGTGATGATTTTTCAAATCCAAACTTAATTTGCTTTTCGATCTGGCCAATTAAATTGTTAAAATGTGTTGTGAAACATATGATCTGAGAAATGGAGTACGAGTTCTACGATAGAGTAAGGATACTATTTGATTCCATGAAGGAAAACATCGTTTATGGAATTAAGTGCAGATAAATAGGGAAACACTCTTTATTGGGTGTTGAATTGGAGAATCTTTAGGGTGACATAAGAAAATCTTCACTTCAGTCTTAGTGTTTAAAAACTGATGCGAGAGCTAGCTTTCAGGTGAAGCGAAGTGGGAGCTCTGGAGTGGAAGCTAGTATCCTTTTAGCCTAGCCACTGATTTAAGGACTAAACACTGAGATTAGTCAATGATTTTCTATGCACTGTATCAGCATAGAAAATTAAAATTGCTCAGATTGGGCATAATACATATTATGTACATTTATATAATCTCATTTTACCATGGCCTCATTGTAGTGGGAATGATGCTTTTTCACATAAGAATCTCCATTACATAAACATAGTTAATATATTTGTATTTACTGTTTTAAATTTTGCAGATTTGATTTGATCATAGTTTAGAAATTTAATTTTGATTACATCTCAATAATTAAAATTAGTGATAGTGATTTCAATTGACTTTCTGTGAATTTCCTAGCAAATTTGTCATTTCCAATTTAAACATTCCCGTAGGATTGATATTTGGGGCTTAAAGAGAAAGTCCATTATTACTTGATAACAATACGTATACTTGCGTAGAATCCAAATATTAATTGATTATATTTAATTAAATTTTCCACAATCTATCGCAACAAAAAAGTCGGATCAAGTTTTTGGCGTCATTGCGTGGGGAAGGTAATAGTTGAATTAAATAGTTTTGATAAATTAGGAAATTTTGAGATAATATATATACCATAAAAAATATTATTATTAATAAAATAAATAAAATAAAATAAAATTTTAAAAATAAAAAATCCAAAAAGAAATATTTTTATTAGAGTGTTTTACTATGCTTGCTTTATTTGTTTATGCGAAATATTGGATCTGAAGGTTCAGTACCTTACGATTTAGAATTAGAATGTACTTTTAGAAAAATTTGAAAACAACAAAGAAAAATTAAAAATTTACAAGAAATGGCGAATAACTTAGATAATTCAAAAAATGAAAATCGACAAAGAACTTTAAAAGATTATGCGAATCCGAAAGCAGAAGAACTTCACTTGACTATTCAAAATCTTGATATTGCTACTAATTCATTTGAGCTTAAACCTGATATTATCCAAATGGTACAAAATAATCAATTTGGAGGATCACTTGCTGAAGATCCTAACTTACATCTTGCTAGTTTTCTTGAAATTTTTGCTACATTTAAATATGACGGAGTGTCTAATGATGTTGTCACGCTTAGACTTTTTCCTTCTTCATTAAGGGATAAAGCCAATGCTTGTTAAATTTGTTAGCAAGATTTAAAGATCTTCTTAGAAAATGTTCACATAATGCTTTACCTATATTGGTTAATAATTTAAACATTTTACAATGGATTAGTAGGATCACTGAGATCTATTATAGATGCTGCTGCGGTTGTTTCATTAATGTCAAAAACTTTTGATGAAACATATTCTTTAATTGAAGAAATGGCTACTACTAATTTCAATGGCCCTCTGAAAGGGTAAATCTTAAGAGAGTAGCTAGTATTCATGATTCTGATGCAATGTCTATTTTGGCATCTCAAATTGCTGCTATTTCTAAAAGATTGATCAAATGGGAATGAATTATTCTCAAGTACCCCCAATATTAGAGGAGAATTCACTAAGACAGATTATTGATACTCAATCATCTTATGAAACTTTAAACGCTATAAATAATTGAAATGAAAATCTCTATTCTAACTATTTTTTGCCCTGGTTGGAAAAATCACCCTAATTTTAGTTGGAATAATTATAATAATTCAGTGAATCCATCCAGAAATCTGAACAATCAGGGAAATCTTAATTTTCAACTTTATTGTCCTCCGGGATTTAACTTCAACCCTAACACACAAGTTAAAGAAAAGAAGTTAACGATGGAAGAAGTAATGTTGAATATGGGAAATCAAATACAGAATCAAGTGGCTGCTATTAGAAATATTGAAAATCAATTAGGACATATTCTTACTGCACTTAGTAATAAGCCTTCTGGAATTCTTCTAAGTACTGTGGAAGTTAATCCAAAAGATCAAAATAAAGAGCAAATTAAAGTTATTCAATTACAAAGTGGAAAATAAGTTGAAAGAAGGATCCAAAGAGAAACTGGAGTAGATGAAGAAAAAGAAGAAATGGAAAATGAAAAAACCCAGAGCCCTGTAGAAAAACCATGACCTCCGTTTCCACAAAGACTGAAACAGAAGAATAAAGAAAAATAATTTACCAAATTTTTAGAAATCCTTAAGAAGTTAACAATAAATATTCCTTTTGTTGAAGCTTTGGAACAAATGTCAAATTATGCTAAATTTATGAAGGATGTATTAAACAAGAAATGGAAGTTTACAGATCATGAGATCGTTGCACTTAGCGAAGAATGTAGTGATATTATTCAAAAAAAGCTTCCTAAAAAATTAAAAGATCCTGGTAGTTTTACTATACCTTGTATAATTGGAGAAAAGATTTACGAAAAATTTTTATGTGATTGAGGAACGAGTATCAATCTTATGCCTTCATCAATTTTTAAATGTTTAGATTTGGGAGAAATTTCCCCTATTACTGTAACTCTTCAGTTAGTTGATCGATCAATAACTTATCCAAAAGGAGTTATAGAAGATGTGTTAGTAAAGTGGATAAATTTATTTTCTCCTGTAGACTTTATAGTATTGGATATGGAGGAAGATAAAGAGATTCCCATTATTTTAGGGAGACCATTTCTCGCAACATGGAGAGCTGTAATAGATGTACAAAAAAGGAGAATTAATGATGAGAGTTAATAATCAAGAAGTGAAATTTAATATGGCAAAAGCTATGAAATATCCTGCAATAGAAAAAGATAATGAATATTTTAGGATGGAAGTAGCTGATTATCTAAGTAATGAGCAGTTTAAGAATGAATCCAAAGACAAGTTAAAGCAAGGAGAAATTTTTATACTGAAAATGAAGTAAAAGAAGAAGATTTAGATTATATTCAGGGCAAATTTGAAGCGTTAGACTTGCTGGAAAATGATAGTAAAAATCTTATTCCTTCAAGTATTAAACCACCTGAACTTGAATTAAAGATTTTACATGCCCATTTAAAATAGTCATCTACATTGTCTGTTATTATATCTCCTGAGTTAACTGAAATTCAGGAACAAAAGTTGATAGAGATGTTGAAAAAGTATAAAAGGCTTTTGGATGGACTTTAGCAAATATTAAAGGAATTAGTCCTTCAATTTGTATGCACAAAATTCTTTTAGATGAACAGTATGAACCTAAAGTGGATCCTCATCGAAGATTAAACCCAATAATGAAATAAGTTGTTAAAAAAAAAGATTTTAAAGTGGTTAGATGTTGGAATTATATATCCTATTTTAGATAGTGCTTGGGTAAGCCCAATTCACTGTGTTCCGAAGAAAGGAGGAGTGAATGTTGAATAAATGAGAAAAAAATGAATTAATATCAATAAGACAAGTAATTGGTTGGCGAATTTGTATTGACTATAGAAAACTAAATATGGCCACCAGAAAAAATCATTTTCCTTTGCCCTTTCTAGATCAAATGTTAGATAGATTGGCTTGGAACAAATACTATTGCTTTTTAGATGGATATAATAGATATCACCAAATTCTAATTTCTCTAGATGAACAAGAGAAAACAACTTTTATAAGCTCATATGGAACATTTGCTTTTCGTAGAATGCCTTTTGGACTATGCAATGCACGTGCAACATTTCAAAGATGCATGATGTCAATTTTTGACAATTTTATAGAGCATGTAATGGAAGTGTTTATGGATGATTTTTCTGTATTTGTGACTTCATTTGAGTTATGTCTTAATAATTACGAAAAACTTCTGGAAATATGTGAAAAAATCAACCTAGTCTTAAATTAGGAAAAATGTCAATTTATGGTTGCAGGAGGTACTGTTCTTGGGCATAAAATTTTTGAAAAAGGCATGGAAGTAGATCCTGCAAAAATCCAAGTTACAGAAAAATTACCACTTCCTAATAATGTTAAAGGGGTGCGAAGTTTTCTAGGACATGCTAGTTTTTACAGGCGCTACATAAAAAAATTTTCAATAATAACTAAAACCCTATGCCAACTTTTAGAAAAAGATATGAAATTTGATTTTAATGAGGAATACATAATAGCATTTGAATTACTAAAGAAAAATTAATCACTGCACCTATAATAGTACCATCTGACTGGGAGAAATCATATGAAATAATGTGTGATGCTAGTGATTATATTATTGGGGTTGTATTAGAACAAATGCACGATAAAGTTTTTAAAGTTAGATATTATGCTAGAAAACTCTAAATAATGCTCAAATTAATTATACTACTACTGAAAGAGAGTTATTAGCTATTGTTTATGCCTTTGATAATTTAAAACTTATTTAATTGGAACTAAATGTATAGTGCAAATAATCATTATAATATTAAATATTTGATGCAAAAGAAGGATGCTAAACCAAGATTAATTAGATGGATACTTCTATTGCAAAAGTTTGATTGTACTTTGGTAGATAGAAAGAGAAATGATAATCAAATAACTGATCATTTGTCTAGAATAGAAATAAAAATATTAATTAATTTTGTAAATGAAATTTTAGAAAATTTCTCTAATGAACCTTTATATGGTATTAATGAAATGGATGTATCGTAGTTTGTTGATATAGTAAACTATATTGTAAGTGACATTCTACCACCTGATAACAAGAATCCACAATTAAATAAATTTATCTATGATTCAAAGGACTATTTTATATAAATAATGTAAAGATATAATTTTCAGAAGATATATGTCTTATGAAGAAACTCAACAGATAATTGAAAGATGTCATGATTCTGAATTTGGAGGACATTTTGGAATAAATAAAAATGCATATAAAATTTTGCAAGCTAGATTTTATTGGCCTACTATTTTTAGAGATGTTAATGAATATATTAAAACATGTGATAGATGTCAACGCGTAGGAAATATTTCCAGAAGAGACGAAATGCCTCTAAATTACACATTAGAAGTTGAAATTTTTGATGTGTGGGGATTAGACTTTATGGGACCATTTATGCCATCATTTAGAAATTTTTATATATTACTTGTTGTTGATTATATGTCTAAGTGGATTGAAGCTATTATTATGCCTAGATGTGACGCTCGGAGTGTTTCTAATTTTTAATTAAAAATATTTTTACAAGGATATGGAATGCCGAGAGTAATCATTACTGATGGAGGATCTCATTTCAGGAATAAGAGAATATAAAATTTAATCAAGAAATATGATATAATGCATAGATTCTCTACTGCTTATCAACCTCAAACTAGTGATCTAGCAGAAGCATTGAATCATGAAATTAAATGCATTTTAAAAAAAAACTGTAAATTCTTATAAATTGGATTGGTCTACTAGACTGGATAATGTATTATGGGCATGCAGAATTGCTTATAAAACTCGTATAGGAATGTCCCCATATAGATTGATTTTTAGAAAAAAATATGTCATTTACCAGTAGAATTGAAACATAAAACATTTTAGGATATTAAAGAATTTAATTTTAATTTAAAGGATGCTGGTGAGAAAAAGTTTTTGCAACTCGAGGAGATTGGAAATGAAGCATATGATAATGCAAAAATCTATAAAGAGAAAATGAAAATATGGAATGATCGGAAGATTGTCAAGAAGAAATTTGAACCTGGACAAGAAGTTATATTATATAATACAAGATTGAGATTATTTTCAGAAAAACTAAAATCCAGATGGTTAGGACCATTTAAAGTGATTAAAGTCTATCATTATGGAACTGTTATTATTAAGGATCCTAACACTCGAAAGATATTTAAAGTTAATGGGCATCATTTGAAACTTTATTATGAATGACACATACCTCAATTTAAAGAAATTTTAATGTTAAGTCAACCCAACTAAACAAATGGTATGTCAGATTGACGACGTTAAACCAAGCGCTTTGTGGGAGGTAACCCATACTTATATTGCTATGTATTACTATTTAGTTTTTTAAGTGTCTTATATATTAATAGATAATAATCCTACACGAGTGCATTTATTATAAATTAAGTCAAATATTGGTAATGAAGGAAATTTGGAATCGAATTGAATAAAAAAATGAAAATCACATTTTTGGCCACTGGCGCCGATGACGCTAGAGTGGATGCCGACGACGCCCTAGATAATGGACATCAGCGTTGACAGTGCCAATCGGGAGCGCCGATGGCACCAAGTTTGGTTGGAAGGTTTTAAATGACTTTTTGCGGGTTTTGGCACAATTTCACTTCATAATAACCGTCGGGATGAGTTTAAAAAGGCCTATAAACATCCTTGGACACCTAGTAACTTCCTATTTTTAGATTCTATGTCTTCCAATTCCAAAAATACTATGAGGTATGGAGTTTTCAACAAAAGAAAGTTTGTTAGTTTTGACGTTCAGCAATTATATGATAAAGTTATTACGAAGAGGAGATTGATATAGGAAAGATGATTTGTTAATCATAGAGTGATCAATCCTACTGGTCTAAATGATAAAATCAATCTGCAAAGGCGTTGGGGAGTTTTGTGTTACACTACGTCTGCGATTGTCGTACTTGTGCTGAAAGAGTTATGTAAACTTACATGGAATTACTCAAGGTGTTGTCTTTGTACGAGGTAAGACTGTATCATTCACTCCTGCAAGGATTAATGAATTGTATATGATAGACAACATTCCAATCTGTCATTATACAAATTTGATTCATACACGAGATTTTATGTAAGACGTGTATAATCTTCTGACGGATGAAAGTGATATGTGGAAGATACGAGATGAAGGATATGTTAGTTTCTCCACTTCATTACTTAATCCAATATCGAAGCAATGACATTTCTCTATTGCTACAAAATTACTCCCTACTATGAAAATTAGTAGAGTCACCAAAGAATGTGCTATTTTAAATTACTGCATTCAAATGAAAAAACCCATTGATATAGGGTCTATTATATTTAAATCTATTAATGGTATCCTTACTAATGGTCCAATTTATGGACTTTGGCATCCATCTACCATCTTTTTGATTTGCAGTCAAGCCCAAGTTCCATATGAAAGTTGGGAAAAGACTTTATTACCTTGGGAGCCCATGAATCCTATAGATGAGAATTATCGTTGGAAGTTCGCTTGCTTTGGAAAAGAAATTGAAGAAAATTGAAAGGGAACTTCCGAGTATTATGAATGCAGTAGAAGATCTTAAATACCTTTTTGATCACCTAGATTGGAGAATGAAAGAAAATTTTGATCACACTGGAACTTTTGAAGAAGGATTATTTTGGATGTTTAAAGAAAATGGGTGGATCGAAGAAAATTCAATAGATCAATTCCCGTACCAATCCTTCTACAACTTATATGTTCATTTCCAATCTATGAGAGATATCGGAGAAGGAGAAAGCACTGAAGAAGAGGCATAATAATTGAAGACTTTAAATTCTCTATCTATTTTAGAACATTATATATATTTAGTGTAATTGTGTGGATTTAATTTGGTTTGAATTGTTTTTTTTCTTGCTTTAGAATTCTGAACTTTTATTGTGTGTATATTTTTGTGACGACGTTTAATGTTTGGCTTTGATTTTGACGCTGATTTATAATTAGTTTGTTTAATATGTGTGATTGTGTAATTAAAAAATTTATGTTTGTAAAAAGTGTGCTTTAATATATAAAAGTTAGCTTGTTGTTGTTTGTAAAATTTAGTGTTGATGAAATGTTTTGTTTTATGAATTATTGTTAGATAAAAATTTGTGTTTAAAATACTAAAAATTTTGGAGTAAGTCGATAAGAAATTGAAAATTAAAAAAAGTCAAAATATGAAATTTTCGGGCCTTCAGCGCTGATGGCGCTGAAATCGGCTCCGACGGCACCCTCGACCCGACAACAGATTTTAACCTCTAAAAATTCACAATTTTTACTGTGGCCGTCATTTTTACGCTTAAGTCATCTTCAACCTTTGGTTTGGGCGGCTAGGGCTTGATTGTGGTTGGATTTGAGGTGATTTAGAGGCTAAAAGTCTTCGGATTTCATCTTCTCTAGGTAACAACTACACTTTAAACCAAAATTTTTATATTTTTACCAAGAATTTATCTCACATTGCATGGATCCGAAAATATGAAAATTTTTTTGAGAAATTTTTTAAAAAATCATTTGGTGGTGAACTCTTATATAGTGATTTGAAGTTTAAAATGTTTTACATTTTTATTTTTTGAATTTTAGAATTTATTCGGATTTTTCAAAATTTTCTAGATTTCCTATGGTACCTAGATTGAGCAAAAGGAAAGTAGAATATGACGAACAAAAATTTGTTAGCTTTAGAGCCAGTGCTTCATTTCATAGCATTTGTGAAAATAAGAAAGTAATTCAGGATCGAGGTTTTAAAAATCTAGGAGGAGAAGTTGAACGTTTGATTATTTCTTAGCAATGGGAAAACTTCTGTTATTTTACTGCCGATGCGATAGCTGGGATTGCAATGGAATTTTATGCCAAACTTCCTGAAGCTTCTGATGATTATGTATTTATTCATGGAAAAAAGGGTAGCATTTACTCTAAAGAAAATAAATGAGTTTTATTCTGTAGAAGATGTGTATAGATGTCAGTATCATTCTTTTTTTATCACAGATTAGGCTTTAGATGAAGTTATTTCTTTTCTGACTAGGTGAAAGGGGCTTGGAAAATAAAAAATGGAGTTAAAGTTAACTTTCCACGTACTAGTTTAAATGTAGTATCTACAGCCTGACATTATTTTATTTCTGGAAGAATGATTCTGACGAACCATCATAGTTTAGACTTTGTTTGTTATGTTATGTGAAATTGTAATGTGGAAGACTGTTTTCATTTTTAGAATTTAGTTTAGTTCTGTTGTTATTTTCAGCATTTTGTTTTGTTTTGTGATTAGCTCTTTCTCAACAAATTTTATATGTATTATGTGCAATTTAATGTTTTTAGCATTGTAGTTTTCATTTTAGCACCTGCAGAATTTTCAAAATTTATGTTAAAAAATCAGAATCTCCAACAGGTATAAATTTTTTTTTATGTATTTAATGCTTTCTTTTACCCTTCGTTTTTAAAGCTCTTCATGTAAAAATCTTTTAAAAAATTAAGTTTAGGGGGGGGGGAGAAAAATCATTTTTAGAAAGAGAGAAAGAAATTAATTTTATTTGTCCTCACTTAATTATATTTTCAAATTTTAAAATTTAACATGACCTTTGGTATTAGAGGTTAACTTTGGATAACTATATTTATGTTTCTAAATATATAGTAAATTTAAGTAAAAATTTTCAATAATAAAGGTTAATTATAGGGGCTAAGATATTTAGTAAAAGAGAATAAGACTATGTTTTTCTATTTTTAGTAAAGGAAATTTGTTTTATTGAAGTATTGAAAATCTTAAAAGATTCATATAAAAAGAGAAGAATTAAACTTTATGAAATCTTTAAGTTAATATAAATTTATTAAGTGAAGAAATGTAAAAATTGTTTAACTTTAAGAAGAGGATAGTGAAGTTCAAAAATATTAAAGGCTATCCAGATATAATAATCCTGACATATAAGAAAAAAAAAGAGAAGAAAAGAAAGAAAGAAAAGAAAAATGAGATTAAAAATGATTCTGAAAAGAAAAGAAAAAGAAAAAAAAATACGGGGAGAAGCTTGAGGAGATGCCTAATTAAAAATTGGCTTCACTTGAATCAACTTAAGGAAAAAAAATTGAACACATTTCTAAATGTTAACTTAATTATTAATAAAGTGTTATGATGTTCTTTTTCATATGAATTTGCTAAGTGACTTTAATATAACAAATTGTAATTTTTATTGAAAGAAATAGAGGATCAAAAACCTTAGAATTAATTATTGAATATCTTTACACCTTTAGTATTAACTGAAGTTGTTTTGAATTTTTCTTAAGTTATATTATTATATTTGGAAAACTAAAATATGGAAGTCTAAAAGTTAATATCTTTATCATAAGTCATATTTTTTAATAGTAAAGGAGTTACTTGAGGACAAGTAACATGTAAGTTTGGGGGATTTTGATACACCAAAAAATATATGCATTTTAGACCCATATTTTATACCTATTTTTGATGATATTGCATTTTAATGAAAGATATTTTGATGTTTTCTTGCAGGTTGTTGATTTTTAGGGCTTAAAGAAAAAAGAAAGCAAAAAGGATGAAATTTTGAGTCAAAATGATATTTTTGAAGAAATGTTCAGCGTCGGCAGCACCGAGTGTCAGAATAAATTAACGCGGAAATTTTTTACTCAGCGCTGACGACGCCAGACCAGCGCTTATGGCGCCAAAGGCGGTGCATACCCCATTTTTAGAAGGTTTGATGTATTTGGACGATTTTTTGAAGAGTTTTCTTGGAGAACCAACCTTGGGCTCTATTTGGGGTCAAATTTCATTAGAAAAAACGCTCCTCTATGTTTTTCACTCCCCTACTTTCATTTTTTGCACCACATGATTCCATTCCACTTCCATATTTGAGTCAATTAGTGATTTTGATTTCATAGTTTAGAGTTTTTGTGGTGAGATTTAGTGTGAAACTTTCTGTAAGAGTGTTGGAGAAGGAAAAAAGTGAGAGATATTTTCTTCATGCATTTCTAAGGAAAGGCTACAAAGGATTTGCTTCGAGAAAGAGTTTTCAAATAAGTATTATTTATTTATCAGTGTTATTGAACTTTCTTTTATATATGAAATTTGTGTTTTACTATTTCTTTCTCATGAAGTTTGAGTAGTTCCCTCTATCTTTCTCCCTACTCTGAGATATGGTGAAAT
Source organism: Phalaenopsis hybrid cultivar (assembly GCA_002079205.1). Classification (NCBI taxonomy): domain Eukaryota; kingdom Viridiplantae; phylum Streptophyta; class Magnoliopsida; order Asparagales; family Orchidaceae; genus Phalaenopsis; species Phalaenopsis hybrid cultivar. The sequence goes on along the minus strand of JXCR01096614.1, from coordinate 67,023 downwards.
GAAGAGAAAATATGAATGTGCCAATATTAAATTGTAAAATAAATTATGATGATTTTTCAACTTCGAACTTAATTTACTTTTTGATCTGGCCAATTGAATTGTTAAAATGTGTTGTGAAACATATGATCCGAGAAATGGAGTGTGAGTTCTACAACAGAGTAAGGATCACATTTGATTCCATGAAGGAGAACATCGTCTATGGAATTAAGTGCAAATAAATAGGAAAATATTCTTTGTTGGGTTTAGAATTGGAGAACCTTTAGGGTGACAGACTAAAATCTTCAATTCAGTCTTAGTGTTTAAAAACTGAAGCTAGAGCTAGCCTTTAGGTGAGGGGAAATGGGAGCTCTAGAGTGGGAGCCAGTATCCTCCTAGCCTAGCCACGGATTTAGGTACTAAACACTGAGATTAGCTAATGATTTTTTATGCACTATATCAAGGTAGAGAATTAAAATTGCTCTTATTTGACGCAATACATATTATGAACATTTATCTCATCTCATTTTACCATAGCCTCATTTTAGCGAGAAGGATGTTTTTCACATAAGAATCTCTGTTACATAAACTTAGTTAATAAATTAGTATTTACTGTTTTAAGTTTTTCATATTTGATTTGATAATAGTTTAGAATTTTAATTTTGATTACATCTCAACATTTGAAATTAGTGATAGTGATTTCAATTGACTTTCTGTGAATTTCTTAGCAAATTTGTCATTTCCAATTTAAACCTTCCCCGTAGGATTGATATTTGGGGTTTAAATAGAAATTTCATTATTGCTTGATAACAATATGTATACTGCATAGAATTTAAATATTAATTGATTATATTTAATCAAATTTTACACAATCTATCGCAACGAAAAATTCGGATCACGTATGCGAAGTTGGATGTTATTTTCTTGATATCTATGCAAGTTAGATGTTATTTTTTTTAAGGCCTATGAAATTTGGTGCTTATTCATGTTAGTTTTGACCTTAGTTTCACTTAAAATTTGTGATTGATGTTACTTATAAGAAAGACGATTTAATTCATTAGGTTGTGTGTCTGTGTAAGAGAGAGTGCTTATGCAAAGCTTATGTGAAAAATTTCTTATAAAAGAAAAGGAAGAAGGGAAACTTTTTGAAATTATATATAAATTAAAAGTGCTCTAAATGATATCTTTTTATAATAAAATGTATGTGTACCTAAAGAATATATTTTTCTACATCAATTAATTGTGCTCCAAAGGGTAAATTTTAAATTTATCAAGAGGACTTCTTTTAAGGATTTTATAATAAATTTGAATAGAATTTAACAACCCTTTTAAGGAAAACAAATTTAAAACTCCATCTTTAAAAATTAACTTAAATAACATCTTTTAAAAATTAAAAACAAGACCTCTTTTCAGAAGTACGGTTTGAAGCAAACCTTTTTTTTAATAAAATTAACTTAAGAGAATTCTTTTTTAAAGTAAATCCAAAAGAAATAAGACAAATAAAAAATTATTTTTAAAACGCAAACTTAAAAAAATAAAACCCTTTTAACAACATTGATAAAACAAACCCTCCTTACAAAAACTTGCATTCTAAAAGTAATTTTAAAACCTTCAATTTTTAAAAATAAAAACTTAAACCCATGAAAAAATTTAAACAGTCTAGACCAAACCTTTTAAAACTATGAACTAAACCTATTCCAAAAAATAGATTAGAAATTCAAATTATTTTAAAGAAATAAAATTAACAGTTTGAAGTTTAAGAAACAAATTCAACCAAATGAAAACAATTTCCAGAAATCCTTTTAAAATGAGATTATCAATTAAAATATTTAGAATGCATAAGCTTTGCAAAGCCCTTATGGAACTACTTAGTCTAAGCAAGTCTCACATATTCAAGAGTATAGTTTACCTAATTGAACTTGTTCCTTGTCAGGAGATTATGATTCATAGGCTTAGTCCTTGAGCTTGTAAGTCTTGAGTCATTTCAAATACATACATTTCACTGGCAATTAAGTTTGCTTTATTACTCTTTGAATGATAAAATCTTTTATAATATTTTTTTCGTGTGTAAGAGAAAATATATTTTATAAGCATGTGGATGAATCTTATATAGAAAGAGTATAAAGATTGATGATTTTAATTTAAACTCTCTATTATAAGAAACTCAAACATAAAATAGTAAACCAAACACTAGAGGTCAACCCAGGAAATAATCAGACAAAGAATTTCAACTTAAAATAGAAAACAAAACCTCAAAACTTAGAAGAAAACTCTGATTTACCACACCAACTAACAATATAGAAGAACAAAACTTAAAAATTAAAGAAACCCTAATTTTCACCATGGTTATTAAACTAGGAGCTAAAATAAGTCATCCAAAAATTATTAAACCCTAAAATACTTAAAATTCACCAACTCTACTAAAATCATATTAAAGCTTGCTCCAAAACAGTATGAATCTTGTTGAGGATCTTCTTGAAAGATTTGGTCCATGTCGTGCCATATCCATTCTCATCTCTGTAAGGATTGATAAGAATAATCATATTGACTAAAATTATATTAACTAAACTTTTTTCAGGTTCTTTCATACTTTCCTTTCAGATGACTATGTTCTCTATCTTGTATTTATATTTGAGTTAGACTTTGAAACTGAAGTAATTATTGATTGTGTAAGTAATCATCCAATGGTAAGGGCAGTACTTGGGATGATCCTCTTTCAAATTTCTCTCGACTTCTTTACTTATTTTAGCTTAACTTTAGTCTTATTTATTAAGTTCCATAACATCTTCATAATTACTTCAATTTTGAATAAGTAGACTTCATGCAGGTGATCAATCAACATTAGAGATTGCATCTATTTGACTGGTAGAATCTCTATTGAGATGACTACTCACCATACTAATACTGTAGTTGTTAGCATAATGTCCTCGTGTATATGAAAGATAACATGTTGTTGTTGTTGTCGTCATAGTTGTTTTGAATAAATTTGTATCAATTTTTTTTTGTCATTACTCACTATATTCCTTAACTTTGTCTCAAAGGCTTTAAGTGGCTTTAGTCTATCTATATTTTCAATGAAGATGAGCTGCTTTACTTCCTTCTAAAGTCTACCTGCTTTACGTAGTAGCTTTTGAATGTCTTAATTGTAAATCCATTTAGTAGAAATGCTACCAGTTCATGGATATGCTTCAACAAGATCTTTATTACGTACTGCTCTTGGAGTTGGGGTTCAAATTTTATATTTAGGTTTCTCCAATGCAAACTTTATTCCACCATGGTTTCCCTAGATTTATGTTTCTCCACCACTAAGTCACCAATGGTGATGTGGTGTTGAGCTCTCTTGACCTTATTTTTTGTTCAAACCTTTCCCTAGCTTGTATTTTCATTGAATTTCACTTGAGTTGAATCTTAAAATAAACCCTAAAACTAAAACTTAACTTGGGAAAAAAATGAAATTAACCAAAATAAACTCTTAATGTAACCTAATGTTAATTAATCTCTAAAGTTTACCTAAAATATACTTTAATCAACAAAACCCAAAAATTATTATTTTCTCTCCAAAGATCATTGTAGTATTTAAGACCTCATTTTGAAAGTTTCATGATGCTTATTGTCATATATAAAGACCATGTAAATAAATTCGATAATCATTGGAAACAATTTTTGTCCTTCAGTTTAACATTTTCACCAACTCTAAAATTATCATTTTCTCCACAGGCTAATCTGGTGATCCAAATTATATTTTGTAAACTATAGAATCTTCATTATCATACATTTATAACATGCAAAATAGTTTGGTGGTCACAAGACACCATTTTTATATAAAATTATGCACTTAGGGTTTTCAAGCATTAAAAATAGTGTCATATAAAAATTTTTCAAAGAGCTATTACTTTTCTAAACAAGCTTCCCCTTTTCATCTGTATCATTGAAAACATTCACATTAACCTCTCCATATATAAATTTGACTTTGTTTGAAGGCCCATTGAGTCGACGATAATTAGAAGAGAGAAAAATGATAATTTTGATAATAAAAAGATAATTTGCAAATAAATGACCCAAAATAAGCTCAAAATAAAATTGGATTTAAACCAAAATTGATCTAAATTAAAAATGCACAATTTGAACCAATAAACCTCTAACTCAAAATTCACCAACTTTCTCTCTTATAGGATTTGAGCCTACTTTGACTTGAAATATTTTTAGATAGGGCCTATTTTGACCAAAATCAATTGCTCCATTGAATTCCTCATAGTTTTACTCAATCAAATGATTCTTAAGTCAAAATATTTGGTCATAACCACCTTGTAGTAACCTAGCCTTTTTAATTGGACATATCTTAGGCTAGGGACATCCCTTTTTAAAATGGTTTAGACCATTAGATTCCTTGTTTAATTCTCTTCAAGATGACATTTATTTGTATTTGGCTCCAACTACCAGAACTACCTTTCCAAATTATTAAATTACCCCTCCCTTTTATAAAATTGTCTCCATGTCCCTTCTTTCAAATTCCCCCCAATCCATTCTCACCACTCCCCCATCTTTCACCCCCTCCTCAAAAAAAAAATTCCTCACTTAAATCCCCTCCCACAATTGAGATCCCATCATTCTTATCCTCCCATTCGCTCTTCGAAGCTCTCCCTCTCATCCCCATTGAAATTTTTTCCATCTCTCTCTCACTCTCCCTCTCATCCCCAATGAAATTCTTCCTCTCTCCCATCCCTCTACCTCTCTTACTCTCTCATTTTGTTCCCTCTCTCACTTCCTCCCTCTTCCAGCACTAAAATAGAGAGCCTACTTATTTATACCTTCTTCTTCCCTTCACAAAATTGAGAACCACACCCCATATCCGTCCTTAAACTAAGGAGATCGAGACAAGGAAGACAACGAATCAAAAGAAGAGTAAGCAAGAACAACCTTCATCCAAGGAAGAACACTAATTTCTCAATTCAAGGTATAATCCCTTATAAATTCCTTCATTTATAAATTTGTTTTTGAATGATGTAAATCTCAGGAATTTTTTTTTGTCCAATTTGACTTTCTATGGTGTGAATTATGAAGCTTTTGTTTCTTTCTTTCCAATTTTATTGTTTCATAATGTAAAACATGGGGCTTTTGTTCTCTTTATCTTATATTGCTTGTTGATTGCCCTTTGCCTCTTCTTTTGTCATGCTCAAAGCCTCTCTCTTTTCTTTCTCTACTTATCTCTCACCACTTCACAACCTCAACCAAAAAGCCGTCAACCCTAACCCCGTCCCTCACAAAAAAAAATTGAAATTCCATCAACCCTAACCCTTCCCTTACCAAAAAACCAAAATTACATCAACCCTAATCCCTTCCCTCACCAATAAACCAAAATTCCATCAAACCTAACCCCTTCTCTCACCAAAACCAGAAACCCTAACCCTTTCCCTCAAATAAAACCATGAACCTAACCCCTTCTCTCAATAAAAACTGAGACACCACACAATCCCTCACCAAATCTTAACACTAATATACCAATTTCCCCAACTTAACCCTAATTTTACCCAAAAACCCACCAAGCATAAACAAAACCACCCATTAACCTAATAACACATTAACCAATTAACTTACTTAATCCTAAAGCTTGCTCAATAACCTATTAACCCTTAACATATTAAATTAACTTTTCCATTAACTTACTTAAACCCTATGTGACCCATTAACCTACCTGATCCTAAGACTGTCTAAGATTCACCCTAACAAAACCTAAGGCCAATCTCGATACCCAAACCAAACCATATTGACTTTTGATACATCTAAAATATATAGTATTTTTATATACATTTTTATACCTATTTTTGAGATATTATGCTTTAATGAAAAGTATTTGTGTGTTTTCTTTCAAGTACAATCAAATGGATGAAAAATGCTAAAAGGAGTGAAAAAGGGCTAAATTTTGAGCAAAAATGAAGAAAGGTGCAAAAATGAACTAGGGCGCCTAAGCGTCGAGGACTGATGCCTCAGCACCAAGTACCCCGACCTAAAGCGCCAGAAGTAGTTATTTGATGATTCATTGAATTTAGATGAATTTTTGAAGAGGTTTTTGAAGCAACCCTTGGTAAGAACGTGGGAAATATCTCATGGACGCGAAAATTCATTCAATTGGATTTTGAGGAGGCAACTTCTAGAAGATTTATTGAATGGAGACACATTTTGAAGGGATATAAAGGCACCTTTTAGATTTTTATTAAAGAAGATTTGAATATCAAGAGAAGAGGCCAACCACCCATCAGATTTTACAGCCATCATCCATCCAAGTAATCGTCGCCGCCGACCACTTTCTTTTTATTTTGAGTGTTAGTTTATATTGTGAGTGAAGGAAGAGAATTAAAAAGAAATTCAAGACATTTTGTGGAGAGGATTTGAGATAAGTGTTTATCTTTTTTACTACACTTAGTTTTAATCTAGATTTCTTGTTTATGTGCATGATTTCTACTTTTAAACTCATGTGTGGTTATGTTTTCTCCATAGATTCTAAGTAGTTTTCTTTATATTTTCCCTTAAAATGATAGGTGATTAAGTATTTAAAGGATGTTGTGTGAAGTATTGGATTTCAATATTAGAAGAAGTTGTGATGATTTGAAACCTTGCACTTCATTTACTTCTTGATTTGACCAATTAAGATGCTAATAGCTATTGTGAGAACATGTAAGATCTAAGATGGTATTGTCTCAATTAAAAAATATTTAGAATCACATATTGATTTTATAAATAAGAATATAGTTCGTGTGGTTGAGTGCAAATAAATAGGGAAATAAACTTTTCAATGGTGTAGAATTAGAGGACTTAAGAGTGATAGACTAAAACCCTCAATTTGATTTATAGTTTTAGATTTTGATACGAGATATTAGCCCCCAAGTGGAGGGAGAAGAGGGAACTATAGAGTGAGAGCTAGTATCTTCCCTACCTAACGGGTTTTAAATACTTTTCAAACTATAGATTTTCCAATGTTCTTTATAGCATCTCTAGTAAGCGTAAATAATTTTATTGCTCCCATTTGACACAACACATTTAACATACTTCCACAACATAAAATTTATACTTATTACTAATCCATGATAAGGAAAAAGATATTTTATTTAGATAACCTTAATCTTGCAAATATTTAGTTAAGTTAATTAGTTGCTTACTTTATTTTCATAAATAAAAAATTACGAAAAGAATCGAATTTTCATTCCTATTATAGCCTTATAAGTTTAAGTAAGATTATTTTGCGAAGTAGATTTTTGTGATCTAAACTTTCTAGTTTTCTAAAGTACATATTGTTAATCTCCCTGTGGGTTCGATATGCACAACTTAATTAAAAAGTCTTATATTACTTGATAACGATACATATACTTGCGTAGTATCTTATATTTAAATATTATAATTGTATTTTTATTTGTTTCATAGCAAAAAACTTACTTAGCTTTTCTTTAGATCAAGTTTTTTGTTTTGTTGCAAATTAAGAATAACTATCAAGGAAATTAAACATATAATGACATACAACACTTTTTACATATATATAGAAAGTCAGGATTAACATTAAATGACCCAAACCTGAACCCTAGATTGTCTAACGTGAGCCTTAGACCACCAAACCTGAGCCCTCTATTAGCCTAATCTGAAACCCTGACACACTTAAACCTTAATCTGAGATCCTTACTCAAAAACAAAAAGAAGGAGATGAGGAGAGGGAACTACGATGTGTAAGTGTAGTGTAATGTGTACGTTTAAGTGTAGTTCAATGTGAATGTTAAAGTGGAAGCGTGTTTGTATGGAAATATTGTGTATAAGTGTTTATATGAGTGCGTGTATTTGTAAGTTAAAGTGTATGGGAGTGCCAATGTTATTAGTTTGTATGTGTATGTGTGTTATGATTTAAGGTAATATGTGTGTAAGTGTAAATGTATAAAAAAGGAAAAGAAAAATGATAATACACACACACACACACACACACACACACATATATATCTGTGTGTGTGTGTGTGTANCCTAATTTCTTGGCTCATTAATTAGGATTCACTTTCTTTCATTGTAAGCTAACAGCTAAATTACTATATGCATTAAATTAATCAACAAAATCATGCCCTAAAAATAGTTCAGAAACCTTTCTTGAAATATAGTTTGATTTTTTTTTATCTCAATGCCATGTTTAAAAATTCTAGTGCACAATAAATAAAAAGGTTAAATTACATTTTTTATTTATATTTAAATCATCTAAAATTTTAACAATACGTTGACATATTATTATCTTAACTTAAAAACGATTAAGTTACATATTTTCATGAATAGATAAGAGGATATGTAAAAGATAAAGTTTAGAAAAAAGATATGTAAATACAGAGGATTTCGGTGGCATCTGTAAATAGTTGGTCAGAATAAAAAAGCAGAAGAATATTGTTGTGGTAGCTTAAGATCTCTTCCCTTACACTCCTAAGCCTCACACCCTCTCTATTTATAGAAGTAAGAGAGTGGTAGGTGGGAGGTAGGTGAACGGTAGGTGAACGGTAGGTGAAATGTGATAGGTGAGCGGTACCACATTCTAAAAATATCTTTTTACCTTAATTCATTAATTGGGATCAAAATAACAAATATTTTCTTGGGAAAAACTTAATAATAATAATAACCTAATCAGGTTTTGTCGAAAAATATTAATGATGTGGTACATGCCTTTATGACTTGTCGATGAGGCATAATGGCGCTCAACTAACGCGGATTAAGACCTTGGTGCGTGATTTAACTTTCAAATTTTTAACCGACGATTTCGACAAATGACAGCGACCTGCTTTGAAAATAAAACACAATTACTACAATACTTATTTTTTAAATGACCGAAGCAACATCGAATTACGAAGTGCAATAAGTTTTTGTGTGTTGAAATTTTTAACTAATCTAACACGGCATGTGATGATGTCTTCATCTTTTTTTCTTTTTTTTCTTTTTTTTGTGGAGTTCTTGGGATTTAATCTCACATAAGCAATCCCTAACTCGGTCCACAAATAACTATTGATTTTAAAATTTCGTTGATGTTGTATTTATTTGCGCTGTTGACCAAACACAAAGATATATGTATAATAGATATATATAGATGCACACGTGGAATCTTTAGGTAAAAATATTAATTTTATATGTAATTTTATTCAAAACTTTAAGTCTTAACTGTTTTGTTTTTCGGTGTGGACCATGTGCAGCAAAATATTAAAAAATAACATAATTACTGAATAAAATTCATCGGAATGAAAGAAAAAAAACTAAAAAGATCATTAATTAGAAATAAATAGAGATGGAAGATCATGATGTTTTAAAGCTTAAGTAGACAGCTTAGGAGCTTTCATTCTTGCTTCTCAATTAGGTAAAAAACCAAATGAGCTTGTCGTACAAATACTGTTGCTTAGAGTTTATAACGTGATTTTCTTAGTAAAACTATATTTTTAAATTGATTTGTTTATTTTGACACTCGTAAATTTGTAATCGGAACTCTTAATTCCATTCATTTTTTTTTTTTAAAATTTTGCTTATTTGCTGCTTCATCTAACTCGGTTGCAGAGAATACTTCTTCTGTGGGGTGAAAATGACAACATCTTCCATTTGGAGCTCGCCCAGAACATGAAAGAGTAGGCCTTTTATCCCGTTTATTTTTTCATGTGCGAACAATTGCCTAACAATGTTGCAGATTGTCCCTTCAACTTTAAAATATTANATATATATATATATATATATATAAAAGTTGTGTGTTATCGTATGCACTTTACAATAAATTAATCCGGCGATCCCGAATGTATGAGGAAGTAAAAAATAAATATAAAGAGTTTCCAAATTTTGTACGTCAATTGGATTAAAAAAATGCAATCTGAAAATCGATGTTCTTGAAACTTATCTTTTCACTATGGAAATTTATAGGATTCAAGTCATATTGGGTTTGAAAAATCATGTAAATTTGTATATTACNGGTCAGATTCATATATATATATATATATACATATATATATATATATATATAAGTTGTGTGTTATCGTATGCTCTTTACATTAAATTAATCTGCGATCCCGAATTTATGAGGAAGTAAAAAATAAATATAAAGAGTTTCCAAATTTTGTACATAAATTGGATTAAAAAAATGCAATCTGAAAATCGATGTTCTTGAAACGTATCTTTCCACTATGGAAATTTATAGGATTCAAGTGATATTGGGTTTGAAAAATCATGTAAATTTGTATATTAGAAATTATTTAATGCGACAGTTGTTAAATTTGTCGACAATTTATTTCAGGATTTAAATCTCTTAGTGCAAAGATTAATTTAATATAAATATTGATCGTTAATATTATTATTAAGATTGATTGATTTAAATTATATTTTATTTTCTATTTATTTATAATAATCGATTATTAAGAATTTATTAAGTTAAATAGTNTTAATATAAATATTGATCGTTAATATTATTATTAAGATTGATTGATTTAAATTATATTTTATTTTCTATTTAATTATAATAATCAATTATTAAGAATTTATTAAGTTAAATAGTAATTAAATAAAATTTTACAATATTTATAGATTAATAATAATTTATTATTCATTAATTAGTAAAAGATAATATCATAATAATAACTATTTCGAAGCTAACTAATTATTAATTCTACTTAATCATTTTAAAATATTATTAGTTTAACTAAGTTAGTATTTTATCTTCTTTAAATAATATCAATCAGAACTAATTATTAAATTCTACTTAATCATTTTAAAATATTATTAGTTTAACTAAGTTAGTATTTTATTTTATTTTAAATAATGTCAATCAGTAACGGAGATTTACATTTTGTTCCTATTTTAAATATACTCAATAAAATGCAATAAGCATATTACAAAATTTTCATTTATCATTAATGTTGTATTTATAAAATAAATCAAACATAAGGAAATCAAATTAAATCATGCATAATATTTATTGTCTACTTAATGTTTTTAAATAATTATAATTAACTTTTAATAAAATTAAGAAAATCTAATTCTCCTTAAAAATTGAATCCCCTTCCATTTGATTCTATCCAAAAACCATGACACTCTGTGACATTGAACTTTTTAATTTCAGTTTATGCAAAATTGATTTCAAATCTAGATTATTTTTACAGCGATTTACATGAATGCTTTATTATTTAAATAAATTTACATATTTAACACTTAAATTTTTATATTTATTTATTTGGACCTTTAAAATTATAATTACATCAAACATTTCGTTTAAATGTGTTTTTCACTTTAGAAAAAAGAATATTAGTATAGTAATTTAATGAGAAGTTAAGATTTTGGTCAAGCAAATAAAAAAATTTAGATGTCAAATCTCCCTTATTGGGAGATTTTTGTAGGGAGATTTACTTTACATCAGTAATGCAAATTTAACTGCACTTTGATTAACATTGTTAATTAAGAAATTAAAAGATGTTACCCTTTAAATTCAACTTTAGGTTGTATGTATGAATCATATATACATCCACTTTAAGTAGACATACCTTTGTTACATTATTGTGTCTTTGTTGTTGCTATTAAAGTTTTTAATGCATGCAGTTGGGGTGATTAACGTCTTATCATAATAAATTATAATGATACTATTACGACTGGAATATTGCGTGTGTATCACGATTAATGGCTCATTTAATATTTGGGAATTAAAGGCTAGTTTGGTATTGGTTGAGCAGGTGATGTTCAGCAATAGGAACGAACGTGCGGAGCTGCTGGAGGGGCTCCTAAGATGCAACAAGGATGACCATGTTCCGAATTTGTCTCAGGT
>JXCR01096614.1:17119-47284 GCA_002079205.1 Phalaenopsis hybrid cultivar | reverse complement strand
AATTTTGCTTATTTGCTGCTTCATCTAACTCGGTTGCAGAGAATACTTCTTCTGTGGGGTGAAAATGACAACATCTTCCATTTGGAGCTCGCCCAGAACATGAAAGAGTAGGCCTTTTATCCCGTTTATTTTTTCATGTGCGAACAATTGCCTAACAATGTTGCAGATTGTCCCTTCAACTTTAAAATATTATAAATAATTATAAATTTTTGTTGTTCAACAACCTAAAAACCATTATTTTGTTGCAGTCAATTAGGAGACAATGCCACGCTGCAATCCATTGAGAAGGCAGGCCACCTAGTTCACCTGGAGCGGCCCTGCGCCTACACTCGCCACCTCAAGAATTTCCTAGCCCTCGTCAATGCCCAAGATACCCTAGAGTAGTTATGTCCCGCCGTTTAATTTTGAATTAAGAATAAATGAATTTGGATTAGTATTANCAAGAGAAAGAACTTTGGAATGCTCGTTCCAGAAGAGAGACTCAAATCAAGAGCAAATGCTTTAGAATGCTCGTTCCGAAAGAGAAGCTCAGAGGGAATTTATTAGTTTACAAGGAGGGGAGGTATAGAGAGAGAGAGAGTGATCTTGCTTGTTGGAATGCTCTCTCGAAAGAGAGGCTCAACTCAAGAGAGTTTGTTGGCTCGTCTCAGAGAGAAGGTTCAGAGAGAGAGAGAGAGTGATCTTATTTTTTGGAATGTTTTCCTAGAGGAGAGGCTCAAGTGAGGAGAGAAGTGTCTTTTTTAGTCTTTAATCATTTATTTTTATTTGTATTTACTTTATCTCAAGTGAGAAGTGATCTTCCTATTTATTTTATTTTATTTTATTTTTTCCCTTTCTTTCTTAATGAACAACAAGTAAATGAAGTGGAATGAGAAGATGCTTATCTCTTTCTTTTTTTCTCTATGTTACATTCTAACCTTTGGTGTATGACGCGAGTCCTTTCCTCTCTTCTTTTTTGTCCTTCTTGCCCTATGTCTTATCGCCTCTTTGCTTTTTGCTTTTTAGCTTGTGACTTCATGTTTCAACCTTCTTTTCCTCTTCCCTTTCTTTTCATCTTCATCTTCTCTTCCCTTTTATTTTCTTGGCTCAGTAATTTTGTTATCTCCAACTTAGAAAGGGGGTCACGATGGTCACTCTGGTTCCTTTTTCTGCTTGATCTAGTCTTCCTTGAATTCTTTCTCGATGCTAGATTCGTCGGCCTCAGGCGGTTGACCCAAGTGGCCAAGTGGCGAATAAATATCAAAGTTTAGATGATTGCTATGTAAGAATAAAAGNTTTGAATTCGGTCCACTTTTAGATCAAGTGCTGATATTGTTGGAATATATATGTTGAACTCGAATTTGACCTTGAGCCAGGCTCAAATAATAGAATCAATCATAGTACGTACGGTTGCAAGGAAATGTCTTCCCAAAATAATATGAATTTTTTTATCTTCTTTCATGTCTAGCACAATGAAATTCATATGAAAAATAAATTTATCCACCTTAATAAGTACATATTTTATAACCCCTTTAGGATAATTGATAGATCGATCATCTAACTGAAAGGTTGTTGTAGTATGAGAAATCTCTACAAAGTGTAACCTTCTAAATTTAGTAAAAGACGTGAGATTAATGTTAGCCCCTAAATCGCATAAAACATGCTGGTAAATTTTTTTTCCAATCGCACAAGGTATGCTAAAACTACCGGTGTCTTTAAGCTTTTGAGGAAGCTTCTTTTGAATTATTGTATTACATTCTTCACTAAATGCAATAGTTCATAAGCTTAAAACTTCCTCTTTTTGTTTAATATATATTTCATGCAGTTGGCATAACTTGAAATTTGTTCCAAAGCTTTTTGCAAATGGAATGTTGAGCGTAAGCTTTTTAAATATCTCAAAAAACTTGGAAAATTGCTGATCAAGCTTTTGTTGTCTATGTTTTTGAGGAAAAGGAGGTGATGGTCTTTCTAAACCAATTTTAGTTGGAAAGACAGGTTGTTCTTTATCTTTATAAATAGTTTCCCTGGGCTTTTTAGTTTCTCTCTCAACTTTAATCTCTTTTTAAGTTCCAACATTTAATTTCTTTTCATTCCTAAGTTGAAATACTTTAACCTATTTTTGTTTTTTACTTTTCTCTTTCAGATTTATGTCAACATTATTAGGAAGTATTTCCTTGGGTCTATTGATAAGTGCATTAACAATTTGTCCCAGTTGATTCTCAATATTTCTTATAGCAACACATTGACTTTGTAATTGATTACTCATTTGTAAAACTACTTCTTCTATTGCCAACTTCATTTTCCTTAAATTGTTGGTTATTGAAGCTAGAAGGTCGATAGTTAGAACTACCCTGGTTGTTCTAGTTTCCTTTTGGGTTTGCCTGAGTGTTCTCCCATTACTGACTTCCACCATCATAATTATAATTATTCTAGTTATAGTTGGGGTGGTTTTTCCAACCTGAGTTATAAAATTTTGAATATCAGTTATTGGGTTTATTATTAACTGCATGTAAAGTTTCTAATTATTGAGAATCATTAAATTGTCCTAATATATTTTCCTCACTCACTTGAGTTGTTTGATAAAAGTTCATTGCAAAATCAACTAACTTCCTAGATATCATAGCAACTTGAGATGTCAAGATGGATATATCATCATTATCATGATACTAACTACTCTCTTAGGATTTACCCTTTCTGAGGGATATTGAAAATTATTATTAGCCAGTTCTTCAATTAAGGTATATGCTTCATCAAATGGTTTTGAATTTAAAGATCCTCTAGCAGCAACATCAATTGTAGATTCAAGGGATCCTATTAACCCATTATAAAATATTTGAATAATTAACTTGTCAGGTAAAGCATAATATGGACACTTTCTAAAGAGTTTCTTAAACCGTTCTCAAGTTTCATAAATTGACTCCCCTTCATACTGAGTAAAAGATGTAATATCATTTCTAAGCTTAGCAGTTTTTTAAGGAGGAAAGTTTAGCCAAAATTTTTTATGTTAAATCCCGCAAAATTCTAATAGATCCAGGTGTGAATTTAACCACATCTTAGCTTTATCTTTTAAGGAAAAAGGAAAAAGGCAAAGTCTAACAGCGTCATATGATATGTCATCATATTTGAATGTAGCGCATTGTTCTAGAAAACTTGTAATATGTAAATTTGGATCCTCATATGATGTTCTCCCAAACTGATTGTTTTGCACCATTTGTATTATTGTAGGTTTATGCTCAAATGAGTTAACCGTTAAAGCAGGAGTTTGAATACTTAAATGAATTTCATCTACTGTAAGGTTTGCATAATCCCTTGAAAATCTTTGTGAATTTTGATATTCATTTTCAGTAGTTAAAATCTTAATGTTATTTTGTGATGTGTTTGTCATTTCTTGAGAAATGTGAAGTTATTTTTGCTTTTGAATTCTTCTTATAGTTCGTTCTAATTCATAATTGTATGGTACTAAACCGTCAGATTTCAAACCTCGCATGAAAAAATGGTAAAATTCAAAGAATAAAATACTTAAAATGTCTTAAAAAAAAATATTTTTTGATTTTTGCAATTTTTGTGTCTTTGTAATTTTTTAAGATTGAAATAATTTCATATCTAATTTTTAGTAATTCTACCGTTCAAAAAAATTTTCTAAGTTAAAAGTTCTAAAAAAAATTTCTTTTTTAAGTCTTTTTAATTTCTTCTAAGTCCTTTTAATTTTTTTTAATTTATTTTCCGACAACAGCCCCAAAAACTTGTCTCAACCAACAATTACACAGATATTTAAGTTTCGAATATGGTCAAAATCTTGATCCAATTTATATTTAGCGGTTAATGAGAACAAATGTAATATTATAAAAATTAGATTAATAGTTTTCTCACTAAGCTACTACACAACTATACATATTGTTTCAAGTAATATAGAATTTTTTTTTAAAACCCAAGTATCAATCCCACAGGGAAATGAAAGGAAAGAAGTAAAATTCAGGAATTTAACTTTGAAATACCTTTACTTAAGACTACATAAAATATTTAAAGTATTTTATGTAATGGAATAAAGTTTACTAATTCCTATAAATGCAAGTTAAAAGTAAATGCAGTGTTTAGGAAATTCAAGATAAATGCCTAGGCCCTTTATGTCTAAATCAAATTAAAGCCAACTTTTAGGTCTAACTTAAGTTAAGCCTCATTTCAACTTAAACTTTCTCTAGTTCTAGCATAACCAAGATCTAGCCTAAGTCTAACCTAACTTAGACATAGTTTAGCTTGAACTTTCTCTAGTACTAGCCCAACCTAAACCTAACTTAAGTTTAACCTAACACGGACTTAGTCAAACATAAGATTTCTTCGGTCTAATTTTACTTAGACCTATTTCAACTGAATCATCGATTCAATCTGACCTAACAGACATAACCTAATTCAACTGAAGCACTGGATCAACCAAACCTAACTCATGTTAACCTAATTCAATTGAACCACCGAGTCAACCCAACCTAACTCGGGTAACCCAACTCTATTGAACCACCGGGTCAACCCATCCTAACTCGGGTTAACCCAATTAAACTGAACCACCAGGTCAACCAGACCTAACTCATGTTATCCCAATTTAATTGAACCACAAGGTCAACCTGACTTAACTCAAGTTAACCCAACTCAATTGAACCACCGGGTCAACCGTCCTAACTCTGGTTCACTCAATTAAACTAAACCGCCACGTCAACCCGACTTAACTAGGGAAAACCAAATTTAATTGAATCACCGGGTCAGCCCGACCAAACTTGGGCTAACCCAATTCAAGTGAATCACCAGGTTTGACCCAACCTAATTCGGGTTAACCGAATTCAATTAAATCACCGGGTCAACCCGACCTAACTCGTGTTAACCCAATTTAACTATTTCTCAGAGTTAGCCAGACCTAACAATTTAACTATTTAGGGTTGACCCGAGGAAACAATTAATTTGGGTTTACCCGAGTTAGGTCGGGCTATCTAAAATTGGGTTAAAGAATGAGCTTGACAACCCCAAGATGAAAGAAATCCATGGGCATCTTAATTGGGATGTCTAAAATAAAAACAACAACCAAATAAATAAATCAAAATATATTTTATACTAACTTTATTTTGTAGGGCTACTAAGAAAAATGACGCATGCCACTTCAGATTTACTTTGTTTCTTATTAGGGTGTGTTAACTCTATTTTGCACAAACATATTTTCAAAGCCCAGAGCAAAATAATGAACTTCAACTAAACAACAGACAACAAAACATAACTCTAGGATAGTTCGAAAATTCAGCATGATTCTTTGAAATCTATAGGAATACACTACCTTGTAGATAGGACTTTAAAATTTCTTTCCTTGACAATGACATTTGTACGACGAGTCACAACCTTAATTGAGAGTTTTCTTAAACCCCTCATAATGATTAAGATGTAATTAACTATGGAGGCTTGCCTCTATAAGAAGAAATGAACCCTAGAACATGTATTGTTTATACCTTCAATTGATCAAACATTATTGGCGTTGTTGTCGCTATTTTTATGTAGCTTCAACAAATGGGACTTTCTTGGCTTTGTTCTCAGTATTTAAATTGGAATAAATGTAAATTTTTGCCGCATTACACTTGTTTAAACGTAAAAATAAAAATTCAGTAAATAATTTTCTTAAACTTTATGCACGATACAAGAAATTTCTCATATGTGGTTTCCTAAAGTTTATAAAATTTTGTNATATATATATATATAATTTTAAGAGTCGGTCGGCCAGAGCGGTGAGGCTACTGGCTAGTGGTTGACCGGCCGAAGGAGGAGGTGGGCATCCCGTGGGTGCCCAACCAAAGAGCGGCCGACATGTTTTGGGTGGTATCTTTGTAAACCTATTGTTTTTAACGAATTGGCAGCTGACAGTTCAGGATGGCGAGGTGGTTGGGCAGAGGGATGTGGTCGGCTGGTAGTGGATTAAACGATGGTGAGGGGGGCCCTGCTAGAGAGCTACCAGCAATAAAAATGCAATGGAGTAATCGGTGATGAAAAAAATGAGATATTGTATTGCTTATGGATATTGCTGGTGAATCACTTTGTATGCCGGCTCAGACGCACAACTGTGCCGTGGTCTTCTCTTTTCGGTTTGGGAACGGCCACTCGAATCTGAGGAATTGCATTGTTCTCGAGTTAATGAGTGAACGACAACCACGTGTGACTGTCGTGCAGGCCGAGCGGTCGATCGATACCGAGCCCACCCATGGCAAACTGTCGCGTAAAGACGAGGAGGATGAAGAGAGTAGCGCACATCAAACGAAGCACGGTCGGAGGTGAGATGCGGTTGGTCATTGGGAAATCAAAAGCAAACACGTGACCGTAGTAATAGTCTCGGATATACTCTCACTCTCAAGCCCTTGCATTCTTCGATCATGAGGCCCGCGGGTTCTATTTCGATGCGCAGCGCCATCAGATCCGGTGCACGGTTTGTGGACCACCGTACTGAACACGTGTCGTATGAGGATCTCTTCTCCTCTCACGTGACATTTCTACGTGGGGGAATAAAAAATGACGAGAAAGAGAACGGATCCGAAGCATCGGTCCACAACTGTGGTTTGCTGATATTTGTTTGACTGCTTCAAAATAAATAAAAGATGGCCTTTTTCGTTTAAGATGTTATTGTGTAATTTGCTATATTTCTGATGATTTTTTTGGCACGGGTTCGGATGGTTGTTTTTGAAGTTCTTGCCTTTTTGGATGCTTTTGATAACTAATTTTCTAATATATTTTGACTGCTTGGCTGTTGGCTTGGCGAGCTTGCTCAAATTTACATCAACTCACAAGCCTTAACACCTTCTAAGCTTTTGCTTTGCCTGGAATTGATATACTATGTTTCTTGGGGTTATGCAGCGCCTCTCAATGACGTAATAGGTTCTATTATTGGCAATGCCTAAAAAATGAAATCAAATTTGTCGCTCTCTGAATTAAATGCTATTAGGCTAACCATAATCTCAAGATGTCTCTTAAAGAGGTCCAGATCCAAGGGTCTGTGAAGGGGAGGACATGACTTGTATGGTCCACAAGGGAAAACCAAGGGTTTGCTTTTAATCGCCAGACTCATGCTAGTCGGCTGATAACCAACCCTCACATCAGGCTATAATCAACAACCCACTCAACGGGTATCTCGGCCAAATCTCTGCACGATCGATTCGACAATATTCATCACACAGATTGGATGGACAATAACGACTGCCCAAACATTTGGCCTGCTGCCCGCATTATTCAAATGACCACTTAGGTGATGGTCGACCAGACCAAACACCAAGTTGAACGCCTTTTCAAACCCCCATACTTATTAATATATATTACATAAAATAACCCTCACTATCCCTATTTAACTAGAATACAAATAAAATTTTGTGTCTCCTTATTTATAAATAGAGGGTTCATTTTATGAATAAAGGTTACACAATTTTGTTGTTCATTAATTTGCTCTTTCTATTCTTCTTTTTGGCGCTCGATTATTTGGGTGTCTCCTAAACATTTTTGAATTCAACATCCTAAGAGGTGCAGTGAGCATGGAGTCATGTTGTTAATAACAGAAGGAGCATGATAGTAGGAGGAAAACAACATGTGAGACGTAGTGAATATGGGGTGCACCGAAGGGCTCATGGAGGAGTTCAGGTAATAAGAGGTGCATGAGCTGAGGAATCAAATAACGGGGTTGGTTGCAGAGGTCCTTAGAACTGTTATAACTTAAGTAAGAGAACTTGCTTCTCAACAAAAAACCCCTCCTCAAGAAATAATGTCAGAGCATAATGGCAGAAGGTTGAACTATGGCACAGATAGAGCCAGAGACTCACAATACCAGGACAGTATTGGATATACACTAATGAAGAGAAATGATTTGGACGTACGAAGGCCTTATGCCAACCAGAGGATGCATTCTCACTCTAAATCTCGGAAACCAAGCCCCAAGAGAAGTTTAAACTACAGACAATTGAATCTTACAGGGGTTAGTCATATCCAAATGACCAATTCACATTCTTTAAATTATTGAAGTGTTTGTTGAAAGTTTCAGCCACATTTAAATGCAATTTAATTTTCATTACCCCAAGATCATTGCCCTTGTTGTGGTTTAACTTATTACTGGCATGGGTGATGGCTCGTTTTTTTGACTTCAGGAGACTCTTTCTGGTGCAATATGCAATATAGAGGGCGTAGAAGAGTGCACAATCTCTGTGGCAGCTTAGATAAGAACCAAATGAAAGTATGTGTTTGTACATTATACGATTCCAAAGGGAAATGTTGGAAGTGAATGATCTGCAATCTGATATGGCATGACTGCCTTAACCTAAGGCTTGAGGGGTGAGAGGTTTTGTTTCGACCTCAGGTTGACGGAACCCCAGAGCTTGGTGATCCCAATTTTATATGACAATACCATGTATGTGATTATTTTCTTAATTTTTCCTAACTTATATTACTTACTTTGCAATGGTGCCAAAATCTTAGTCCGTGCAATGGCTAGGCAAAAAATTGACTTAGAAGCGAATGCAATTATTATTTTTAAATATGGGATACTACGCAAGTATACGTATCGTTATCAAGCAATATAAGACTTTTTGATTAAGCCCCAAATATTGAACCCATAGAGAGAAATATAATATGTAATTGAATCAGAAGAAATTAGATAACAAATTATACTACGATAAATATTTTTACTCAAACTATAGATGCTATAATAGGAATGAAAGTTAGATTCTTTTTGTAAATTTGTTTAATATTTGAAAATAAAGTAAACAACTAACTAAATTTAACTAGATATTTGTAAGATGAAGGCAATATAAATAAATTATCTTTTTCCTTATCATGAATCAGTAACAAGTATAACAATTTTGTTGTAGAAGTATTCAAATTGTGTTGTGCCAACTAGGAGCAATAATATTCTTTACCCTTACTAGAGATGCTTAAAAGAACATTGGCTAATTTAAATTTTGAATAGTCTTGAAGACGGGTTAGGTAAGAAAGATACTAACTTTCATTTTAGAGTTCCCTCTTCTCCTTCCACCTAGGGGCTAACATCTCGTATCAAAACCTAAATCAATTAAACCAAATTAGGTGTTTTAGTCTGTCACTCTAAAGTCCTTTAGTTCTACACCCTTCAAAATTTATTTCTCTATTTATTTTCACTCATTTATATGAATTATATTTACATCCATACAATCTCATACGATTCTTACCATTAGTTGACTGAAAAAATACCATCTCAGATCTTACATGTTCTAACAAAAAATATTAACAGCTTAGTTTGCCAAATTAAAAAGTAAATGAAGTACAAGGATTAAAATCATCATAACTTTTTCCAACGTAAAGATTAATACTTCACACAACTTCCATCCATTACTTAATCACTTATCATTTTAAGGAAAAGATAAAGAAAACTACTTAGAATTCATGGAGAAATCATAACCACACCTAAGTTTGAAAGTAGAAATCATGTAAAAAAATAAGAATTCTAAATTAAAATCAAATGTAGTCACAAAGATAAAAACATATCTTAAATCCTCTTCACCAAACTCTTGAAGTACCTTTGAATCTCTTCTCTTCCTTTCTCTAACAATACTCTCTAATCACTCACTACAACTCCTCTCCTTCTTCTATCTAAAAGTATCATAATTAATCTAAGAGAGAGAAGCGTTAACGGTGTCTGGATAAGGGCAGCAACTCTTCTTCATATCAATCTAAGTCCTTATTTTATAATTTTTAAAAAGGTTCCTTGATGTCTCTTCAAAATGTGTCCACATTCAATGAATCTTCCAAGAGTTGCCTCCTTCCAAAAGCCAATTGAATGTATTTTCGTGTTCATTAACTATTTTCCATGTTTTCACCAAGAGTTGGTGCAAAAAAATCTTCAAAAATTCATCCAAATTCATTAAATCATCAAGTAACTACTTCTGGCGCTTAAGCGAGAGGTACTTGACACTTAGACATGGCCTTCTCTGTTTTACTAGCGCTTAAACGCCAGTTCTGGGTGCTTATGCGCCATAGCTCTTTTGCACACCTTCTTCATTTTTGCTCCAAATTTAATCTTTTTCACTCCTTTCATCATATTTCATTCATTTAATTTTACCAGAAAGAAAAACTCACAAATATCCTCCATTAAAATGCAATATCTCAAAAATAGGTACATAAATGTGTCCATAAAGATAATATATTTTAGGTGTATCAAAATCCCCCAAACTTAAAATATTACTTATCCTCAAGTGACACTCCAATCTTTCAAAACCAAAATAAGTAGATTATGTAAATGAGTTTGTTTAGGATATTCTAAAATTTTGATCCGGAAATATATTAGTCTAATTTAGAAAAAAACATTAGTACATGAGACCAACTTAGAGTTTAGAAATTTTAAATGTAAAGAAGTCTGAAAATATGAGTTTCTATCTAGTTCAGAAATATTTGTAAATTCTCTAAATATAAAGTTTAGGCATTATATTTTCTCCACTTAAATTTTTTTATTAAGAATAATAATACTTACTATATTATATCCTTAAGCTAAAGAGTTTCTCAAGTCTTATAATTAAAAACGATCAGATGTGGAACCAATTTTTTTTAGACACTAATTCCCAAGCTTCTAATCCATTTTTTAACTTTATTTTTCTTTCTCTTTTCCTTTTCTTTTTCTTTTTCTTTTTTTTTTAATTTTTCTTTTTCAGGTGAGGATTACTATATTTAGATAGGCCTTTAATGATTTTGAATTCATCCCTCCTTTCCTAAAGCAAAGTTATGATATATATCTTTTATTTAAAAATATAATAATAGTTTTGAAAATTATTTCTAATAAAAGAAATTTAAATATTGAAAATAAAAGTTTAACCCATCTATATTTAAAAAGAAAAATACAATTTCTCATACTAAAGATAGTTACACAATATTTATCATTTATATACTAAAAATTTTAACTTTAATGTTTCTTCATTACTATATGTTTCAACTAAATTCTCTTACTCATTTATATATTCAAAATTTTACTTCTCTAATATAACATTATATACATAATCATTTTTTTCAAATCAAAGTCAAATTTATTTATATCACATTTTAGAACAAATAAAATTCAAGTTTTAAAAAGTTGTTTTTCATCCCCTCAAACTTAAATTTTTAATANACAAATAAAATTCAAGTTTTAAAAAGTTGTTTTTCATCCCCTCAAACTTAAATTTTTAATAAGTGACCAAAGGAAAATATGTTGAGATTTTCATGCCTATTTTATACTATTTTTTGATGATATTGCACTTTAAAGAAAGATAATTTTGATGTTTTATTGTAGGAATGATGTATTAGGGTCATTGGAGTAAAAGAAAGAAAAAAGGAGCAAATTTGGAGTGAAAAGGACCAAAATGTGAAGATTTAAATTAGGGCGCCGACGGTGAGATTTTCCCAAGACTCTAGNTATTTTATACTGTTTTTGATGATATTGCATTTTAAAGAAAGATATTTTTGATGTTTTGTTGCAGGAATGATGTATTATGGTCATTGGAGCAAAAGAAAAAAAAAGAAGCGAATTTGGAGTGAAAAGAACCAAAACGTGAAGATTTGAACTAGGGCGCCGGCAGTGAGATTTTCCCAAGACTCTAGATTTAATTTATTTAAAAGGCCCGCCAATGGCGCCCTCGAGCCGCCGATGACGAGATCAGCGTTTATGCCCAACTAGGCATTGAATGAGGATGAATTTTGGAGGGGTGCTTAGGCAACTCTTGGGAAAGCATATCCACATCTTTAAAGAGAAGACTTTGGCTGAAAATAGAAGAAGAAGAGAGGAGCGNAGGGGTGCTTAGGCAACTCTTGGGAAAGCTCATCCACATCTTTAAAGAGAAGACTTTGGCCGAAAATAGAAGAAGAAGAGAGGAGGGGAGACTCCAAATTGAAGTGTGAAAAAAGTGTAGAGAGTCTAAATTGTGAGGAATTCTTTGAGAGATTATAAGAGTGGAGGGAAAGTGAGAGATTTCTTCGTCTTTGCCACTTTGAAGATAAATTGTGAGGAATTCTTCAAAAGATTGTAAGAGTGGAGGGAAAGTGAGAGATTTCTTCCTCCTTGCTGCTTCGAAGAGAATTCTGTGTGTTGTAAAGAAAGGAAGAGATTCAGAGGAACTTTGAGGAGTTTTCTTGGGGAGAGAGATTGTAAGAGTGGAGAGAAAGTGAGAGATTTCTTCCTCCTTGCTACTTCGAAGAGGAATTTGTGTGTTGTAAAGAAAGGAAGAGATTCAGAGGAACTTCGAGGAGTGTTCTTGGGGAGAAATTTAGAGGTAAGAGTGGAGGGAAAGTAAGAGATTTTTCCTCCTTTCTACTTCGAAGAAGAATTCCGTGCATGTAAAGAAAGGAAGAGATTCAGAGGAACTTCGAGGAGTGTTCTTGGGGAGAAATTTAGAGTGTAAGAAAGGAAGAGATTCAAAGGAACTTCGAGGAGTTTGCTTGGGGAGAAATTAGAGATAAGTTTTGTGTGCTGTAAAAAAAGGAAGAGATTTAGAGGAACTTCAAGGAGTATTCTTGGGGAGAAATTAGAGATAAGTTATTTACTTGAGTAGTTTGTATGACTTTGATTTTATATATGAATTCTGAGTTTTGTTGTGTTTTCCCCATGAGTTATGAGTAGTTTTCTCTGTCCTGAGTTTTGTTGTGTTTTCCCCATGAGATATGGTTTGTATGACTTTGATTTTATATATGAATTCTGAGTTTTGTTGTGTTTTCCCCATGAGATCTTGTGTGTTGTAAAGAAAGGAAGAGATTCAGAGGAACTTCGAAGAGTGTTCTTGGGGAGAAATTAGAGATAAGTTATTTACTTGTTGTAGTTTGGAGATTCAGAGGAACTTTGAGGAGTGTTCTTGGGGAGAAAGTAGAGATAAGTTATTTACTTGTTGTAGTTTGTTCTTCAAGGAGTTTTCTTGGGGAGAAATTAGAGATAAGTTTATTTATTATTGTAGTTTGTATGAATTTGATTTTATATATGAATTCCGAGTTTTGTTGTGTTTTCCCCATGAGATCTGAGTAGTTTTGTCTGTCTTTCTCCTTGTCTTAAGATTTGTGAAATGGTGAATTGAATTGGTGAAGCCATGAAAATATTTAAGAAATTATGATGATCTTTTTACTTCGATCTTAATTTACTTTCAATCTGGCCAATTGATTTGTTAAAATATGTTAAGTTTTACAACTAAAGTGAAGATTACATCCAAGATTCAGGGAGTTCAAAGCCCTTGGAAGTTGGGTGCAAATAAATAAGGAAATATAATTATCAGGCGTAGAATTAGAGATTTTAGAGTGACAGACTAAAATCCCTAATTTGGTCATATTATGGGTGCTGAAGTGTAGATGTTAGCCCTCAGGCGAGGGGAACATGGGAGCTCCGAAGTGAGATCCGGGGTGCTGATGTGTAGATGTTAGCCCTTAGGCAATTGGAGATTTTAGAGTGACATACTAAAATCCCTAATTCGGTCCTATCCTGGGTGCTGAAGTGTAGATGTTAGCCCTCAGGCGAGGGGAACATGGGAGCTCCGAAGTGAGATCCGGGGTGCTGATGTGTAGATGTTAGCCCTTAGGCGGGAACGTGGGAGCTCCGAAGTGAGAGTCGGTGCTGATGTGTAGATGTTAGCCCTCAGGTGAGGGGAACATGGGAGCTCCGAAGTGAGAGCAGTGCTGAAGTGTAGATGTTAGCCCTCAGGTGAGGGGAACGTGGGAGCTCCAAAGTGAGAGCCAGTGTGTAGATGTTAGCCCTCAGGTGAGGGGAACGTGGGAGCTCCAAAGTGAGAGCCGGTATCCTCTGATGTTAGCCCTCAGGTGAGGGGAACGTGGGAGCTCCGAAGTGAGAGCCGGTATCCTCCCAGACATGTTAGCCCTCAGGTGAGGGGAACGTGGGAGCTCCGAAGTGAGAGCCGGTATCCTCCCAGCTTTTAGCCCTCAGGCGAGGGGAACGTGGGAGCTCCGAAGTGAGAGCCGGTATCCTCCCAGCCTAATAGCCCTCAGGCGAGGGGAACATGGGAGCTCCGAAGTGAGAGCCGGTATCCTCCCAGCCTAGTCAGCCCTCAGGCAAGGGGAACGTGGGAGCTCCGAAGTGAGAGCCGGTATCCTCCCAGCCTAGCTACGAGCCCTCAGGCGAGGGGAACGTGGGAGCTCCGAAGTGAGAGCTGGTATCCTCCCAGCCTAGTCACCGCAGATTCAATAAACAAGCGTAGGATTAGTCAATGTTCTTTATGGCTGGACCAAAGGGTAAAGAATATGTATGTTCTTATTTGACACACTACAAATTGAATTGATTCACTTTATCTATTCACTATAATCTTTTGACAAGGAGAATGATGCTTTCTTATATATTGAATATCACATTAAAAACCTTATTACTATAATTAGTTATTTAAGAGTTATTAAAAATTATATATTTATTTCAATTTTCTATTATTGACAGATAAGCAAATTGAATTCTATTGTTGCGATTGAGTATTGCTTTTTCTAAAATCTTAGTTCGTAGTTCTAATATTACTTCCTGTGGGATCGATAACTAGGACTCCATTAGAGCCCTATATTACTTGAGCGATACGTATACTTGCGTTTATAAGTGTGACTTTATAATTATTGAATATTTTATGCATCCATCTTTATCGAATATATAACTGTTATTAAGTTTTGGTACAGTTGCTGAGAAATTAATTCTTTACTTATATTTTTAAGCATATATAAAGTCGCTGTTAAGTTTTTGGCGCCGTTGCCGGGGAGTAAAAAGAATCACAATTAGAGTAACAGACAAAATAGGTTTATTAGAAATTTTTTATTTAAATTGCAAATTATTTTCATATATAGTTAATTTTTTTACTGTGTATTGATTTCAAATTGTATGCGTAAATTTGGACTTGAAAATCTTATACCCTACAATTCGGAATTAGAACGCACTGTTAGAAAAAATTAGAAGATTTAGAAGAGAACCTAGAAATTTTGATACAATGGAAAACAACATGAACAATCAAGGAATAGAAAATGAACACCAACCTAGACCCCTGCATNCAAATTGTATGCGTAAATTTGGACTTGAAAATCTTATACCCTACAATTCGGAATTAGAACGCACTGTTAGAAAAAATTAGAAGATTTAGAAGAGAACCTAGAAATTTTGATACAATGGAAAACAACATGAACAATCAAGGAATAGAAAATGAACACCAACCTAGACCCCTGCATGATTATGCAAATCCTACAGCAGATGAAATTCACTTATCTATCCAAAATCCTAATGTAGCTACTAATTCATTTGAGCTTAAACATGATATTATCCAAATGATACAAAATAATCAATTTGGAGGTACACCAAATGAAGATCCTAATTCACACCTCGCTAGTTTCTTAGAACTGTATGCTACTTTTAAATATGACAGAGTTTCAAACGATGCTGTTAGACTTAGACTTTTTCCTTTTTCACTGCGGGATAAGGAGTCTCAAACGATGCTGTTAGACTTAGACTTTTTCCTTTTTCACTGAGGGATAAGGCTAAGCTATTAGCACCAGAATCTATTAGAACTTGGGGAGAACTTTCACAGAAATTTCTATCCAAATATTTTCTTAGACTTATGCTTTTTCCTTTTTCACTGAGGGATAAGGCTAAGATGTGGTTAAATTTGTTAGTAGTCTTAGACTTTTTCCTTTTTCACTGAGGGATAAGGCTAAGATGTGGTTAAATTTGTTAGCAAAGTTAGACTTTTTCCTTTTTCACTTAGGGATAAGACTAAGATGTGGTTAAATTTGTTAGCACATGTTAGACTTTTTCCTTTTTCACTGAGGGATAAGTCTAAGATGTGGTTAAACTCGTTAGCACCTGGATCTATTAGAACTTGAGGAGAACTTTCACAGAAATTTCTATCTAAATATTTCCCTCCATCCAAAACTACACAGAAATTTCTATCCAAATATTTCCCTCCATCCAAAATTGTTAAACTTAGAAATGACATAATATCGTTATGTCAAATTGATAGAGAGTCAATATACGAAGCTTGGGAGAGATTTAAAGAACTTCTTTGAAAATGCCCTCATCATTCGTTAAAAGAATGACTGATAATTCAAACTTTTTATAATGGATTAGTCGGATCACTTAGATTGATTATAGATGCAGCGGCTGGTGGTTCTTTAATATCAAAACTTTTTGACGAGGCTTATTCATTAATAGAAGAGATGGCTACCAACAATTTTCAAAGGCCCTCTGAAAGGATAAATCCTAAAAGAGTAGCTAGTATCCATGATTTTGATGCAATATCTGTGTTAGCTTTACAGATTGCTGCAATATCAAAGAAATTAGATCATTATAGGATGAATTATTCTACAACACCTTCTATGATGAAAGAGAATTCATCTAGACAATTTGTGGATGTTCAATCTTCATAAGAGACTGTAAATGCTATTAATACACCCAATAACCCTTATTCGAACTATTATAACTCAGGTTGGAAGAATTATCAAAATTTTAATTGGAATAAAAATTCTTCTACAAATAAAAAATAGGCCAACAACCCAGTGAACCCATTAGGAAATTCATCCAACCAAGGAAATGTTAACTATAGACCTTCGTATCCTGCAGGATTTAACAGTAACACTCAAATTAAGGAAAATAAGTTGTCTGTGGAATCAAGGAAATTATGTATCTATGGAAGAGCTGATATTAAACATGGGTCAACAATTATAGAATCAAGGAAATCAATTATAGATTCAAGGAAATCAATTACAACATCAAGGAACTGCTATTAAGAATATTGAGAACCAATTAAGGTTCAAGGAAATCAATTACAAAATCAAGGAACTGCTATTAAGAATATTGAAAATCAATTAGGGAATATTGCTACTGCGCTTAGTAACTGAACATTGGGAACTCTTCCTAGTACTGTGGAACTAAATCCAAAAGATCAAGGAAAAGAACAGATAAAAGCGATACAATTACGAAGTGGAAAATTATTGGAAACAAGAGTTCAAAAAGAAACTGAAACTGAAAAAGAGAAAGTGGATACCAAAAAAGAAAAGGATCTTGAATACCCAGAATTAGAATATCCACTTATGCCAATGAAAATTACTGTGGAGAAACATCCACCACCGTTTCCTCAAAGATTGAAGCAACATAAACAAAATAAACAATTTTTAAAATTTTTACCCCCACCGTTTCCTCAAAGACTGAAGCAACATAAACAAAGTAAACAATTTTCAAAATTTTTGATTCTTAAGAAGTTAACGGTAAATATTCCCTTCGTAGAAGCTTTAGAGCAAATGCCCAATTATTTGCGGTAAATATTCCCTTCGTAGAAGCTTTAGAGCAAATGCCCAATTATGTGAAATTTATGAAAAATGGAGAAACCTCCACCACCGTTTCCTAAAAGATTGAAGCAACACAAAAAGGTTAAACAATTTTCCAAGTTTATAGAAATTCTTAAGAAATTAACGATGAAGCAACATAAACAGAATAAACAATTTTCCAAATTTTTAAAAATTCTTAAGAAGTTAACAGTAAATATTCCCTTCGTAGAAGCTTTAGAGCAAATGCCCAATTATGTGAAATTTATGAAAGATATACTGATATGTCCTTCGTAGAAGCTTTAGAGCAAATGCCCAATTATGTGAAATTTATGAAAGATATTTTGAACAAGAAAAGGAAGTTCACAGATAATGAAACTGTTGCACTTAGCAAAGAGTGCAGTGGAATCATTCAGAAAAAGCTTCCTGAAAAATTAAAAGACACTGGCAGTTTCACTATACCGTGTGTTATCGAAGAAAAAATTTATGGAAGAGCTTTATGTGATTTGGGAGCCAGCATTAATCTTATGCCTCTATAAATTTTCAAAAGATTAGGATTAGGAGAAGTCTCACCTACTTCTATAACTCTTCAGTTAGCAGATCATTCAGTTACATATCCTAAGGGAGTTATAGAAGATGTGTTAGTAAAAGTTGATAAATTTATCTTTTCTGTGGATTTAATTATTTTAGATATGGAGGAAGATAAAGAAATACCTATCATTTTAGGGAGACCATTTTTAGTTACTGGAAAAGCTATGATAGATGTTCAAAAAGGAGAATTAACTATGAGAGTTAACGATTAAGAAGTGACTTTTAACATTGCGAAATCTATGAAATACCCTGCTGTTGAATAAAATAATGAATGTTTTTGCATGAAGTGAACATCTATTGAAAGAACATTTTAAAGAACATTTTGAAGAGAAAGAAAAATTTGAAGAGAGTGATGAAATTATTCTTAACATCTATTGAATGAATATTTTAAAGAATATTTTGAAGAGAAAGAACAATTTGAAGATAGTAATGAAGTTACTTTGGAACAAATTAGAAAATGAAGAATTAGATTATGTTCAAGAAAGATTTGAGATGTTGGATATTACAAAAAATGCTGATAAGAATGAAAAATTAGATTATGTTCAGGAAAGATTTGAGATGTTGGATATTACAGAAAATGCTGACTTCGTCAATTATAAAACCACCTGAACTTGAGTTGAAAATATTGCCTAGCCATTTGAAGTATGTGTTTATGGGAGACTCATCTATATTACCTGTTATTATATCTTCAGGATTAAATGATTTGCAAGAGCAAAGACTATTAGATGCATTGAAAAGATATAGGAAAGCTTTTTGTTGGACCTTAGCTGATATTAAGGGAATCAGTCATTCGATCTATATGCACAGAATTATGTTAGATGAACAATATAAACCAAGAGTTGATCCACAAAGGAGATTAAACCCAATGATGAAAGAAGTAGTTAAGAAAGAAATTTTGAAATTGTTAGACAATGAAATTATATATCCTATTTCAGATAGTGCGTGGGTAAGTCCAATTCATTGTGTTCCTAAGAAAGGAGGAGTGACTGTTTGAACAAAAGAAAATAATGAATTAATACCTATCAGATAAGTTACTGGGTGCGTATTTATTGATTATAGAAATTAAACACTGCCACCAGGAAAGATCACTTCCCTTTACCCTTTTTAGACCAAATAGTAGATAAACTTGCTGGGCACAAATATTTTTATTGTTTAGATGGATGTACCGGTTACCATCAAATTTNGGAAAATACCATGGTATGCTGATATTGTTAACTATATTGTAAGTGATATTTTGTCACCTATGCTGACATTGTAACAACAAAGGAAATTCATTCATGAAGCGAAGGCATAGTTTTGGATGAGCCTTATTTATATAAACAATGTAAGGGTCTTTTTATGAGAAGATGTGTACCTTATGAAGAAACTGAGCTAATCATTTAGAAATATCATGATTTTGAATTTGGAGGACATTTTGGGATTGATAAAATTGCTTATAAAATTTTACAAGTTGGATTTTAATGGCCTACTATCTTTAAATATGTTTATAGATACATATGTGATCGATGTCAACGAGTAGGCAATATATCTAGAAGAAATGAAATGCCTCTGAATTTCATATAGAAGTTAAGATTTTTGACGTTTGGGGATTAGATTTTATGGGACCATTTATTTCTTAATTTGGGAACTTATATATATTAATTGCAGTGGATTATGTTTCTAAGTGGATTGAAGCACAAGCTTTACCTCGCTGTGACGCTAAAAGTGTTTCAATATTTTTAATGAAAAATATTTTCACTATATACAGAATGCCTAGAATGATTATCACTGACGGAGGACCCCATTTTAGGAATAAATACATTCAAAGATTAGCAGAAAAATTTAATATTATTCATAGAATCTCTATTTCCTATCACCCTCAAACCAGTGGGTTAGCTGAAGTTTCTAATATAGAGATTAAACAAATACTTGAGAAGACTGTAAACCCTATTAGAGTAGATTGGTCCACTAGACTGGATACAACACTATGGGGCTTACAAGACTGCTTATAAAACTCCTATTGGAATGACTCCTTATAGACTGATTTTTGGAAAGACTTGCAACGTTATAAAACTCCTATTGGAATGAATCCTTACAGACTGATTTTTGGAAAGACTTGTCACTTACTAGTAGATTTGGAGCATAAAACATATTGGGCAACTAAAGAATTCAATTATAATTTGAAAGATGTTGGTAAGAATAGATTGTTACAATTAAATGAATTGGAAGAATTAAGAAATAAATCTTATGAGAACGACATAATTTATAAGGAGAAATGAAAGTTATGGCATGATCAGAAGATTAACCAGAAGAACTTTGAACCAGGACAAGAAGTTTTTTTTACAGTACTAGACTGAAGTTATTCCCTGGAAAATTGAAGTCTCATTGGTTAGGGTCATTTACTGTGACTCAAGTTTATACTTACAAATTGAAGTCTCTTGGTTAGGGCCATTTACTGTGACTCAAGTTTACACTTACGGCTGGGAAATTGAAGTCTCGTTGGTTAGGGTCATTTACTGTGACTCAAGTTTATACTTACGGAGCTATTGAAATTGAACTGGGAAATTGAAGTCTCGTTGGTTAGGACCATTTACTGTGACTCAAGTTTATACTTACGGAGCTATGGAGATTGAAGATCAGAAGACTGGAAATAGATTTAAAGAAAATGAACACAGATTAAAACCATATTTTAAGGGTAAAAGACCAAATTTTAAAGAGGTTTTAAAGATCAGTCAACTTGAATAACGACTGAATAGGTCGGGCTGACGACGTTAAACCAAGCGCTTTATGGGAGGCAACCCATAGTTATCTTTACTTTTACTGCGATTGTAGTAGTTTTTGTTTGAAATTATCATTAGTTTGTGGTAGTATTGAGCTCTACTACTCTCATTCATCTGGTTCATTGTTCAGACCATAGCGAAACTGCGTAATTTTTGCCTTGGATGCCGACGGCTCCCTCGACGCCGCCGATGGTGGGTTTTTCTCGAGATTCTAAGCAAATTAAATACAGAAGGCTCACCGACGATGCCCTCAACCCCACCGACGGCGAGACCGACGAGATGGTAGTTTTTGGAGTTTGAATGACAGTTTTTGGCAGTTTTTGGGCGGGAGTTACCCTTTTAAACTCTCAAATTTGACTCTTAAGTTCATATTTCCCCCAAAAAATGAAGTGAAACTCCACCAATTTCATTCCTATGGCGTCCAATTCCCCTGATAATCCCAGAGTGCGAGTGTTCAAACAACGAAAGTTTATTAGTGCGGAAGCGCAATGAATCTTCAACAAGGTACTGATGTAGAAAAGATTTTTCAAGGAATGAGGATTCGTAAATCGCGGATTGAATAATCCCTCTACAACAATTGAAGAGATTATAGTGTGGTAAAGATGGGAAGTGCTGTGCTATACTACTGCCGCCGTGGTTGTTCCTGTGGTGAAGGAATTTTATGCAAATTTGCAAGCAATCAACCAGGGAGTCGTTTATGTGCAAGGTAGATGGATAAATTTCACTCCTACACGAATCAACGAATTATACATGATCGAGAACGGTTATGTCTACCACTATTCCAACTTAGTCCCAATAATAAACCAGATGAATGAGATTACCAATATTTAACGGATGAAACTGAAGACTGGGAAATGAGAGAAAACATGTATGTTAGTTTTTCTGCGACACTCCTAAATCTCGTTTCAAAACACTGACACTTCTTCATTTATGTGAAATTGTTATCGGCAATGAAAATCGGTAAAGTTTATAAAGAAAGTGCTATTCTGAATTACTGCATCCAAAGGGGACTGCTGATCGATATTGGATCAATAATTATGAAGTCGGTTTTGGGCCCGATCGTTCATGGATCAACTTATTGGCTTGGACACCCTTCCACAATTTTCTCACTTTGCAGTTAGTTCCAACTACCCTACAAAAATTGGGAAAAGGTACTTCTACCTTGGAAGCCTTTAATAACCAACTGAGAGATTCCCAGCTTTTGAAGATGAAAATGACATGACTATTATAGTAGAATAAGCGTCTAAGAATTCACTGCCAGTTTAACCCTTAGTTCCTGACAAGACTTTGGTGATCCTACACATAATCAAGAAATTGGTAAAGGAGGTACAAAAGTCAGGAATGCAATTAATAATATCTCCAATTTCTTCGATCATCTAGAATGGAGGATGAAAGAACATTTTGAGCACTCTGGACATTTAGAAGATAGTTGGATACGACTGATAAGGAGAATGAAATTAATAGAAGAGGATTCTACTAAAGAATTTCCATACCGACCCTTCTACAACCTCTTCGTTCATGTGCAATCAATGGGTGATCTAAGAGGAGAATCTAGTACTTAATCTGATGAATAATAGATTTATATTGCTACTTGTCTGTCTATATATGTAATTTAATTTGAACTTTGCATTTGCTTTGCTTTAGAATTATGCTTTTAGATAGTTGAGACTAAGCATAGGATGTTTTATTTTGAACATTTTGAGTGTTGTGGCTTGGATTACGACGTTGAATTAATGTATCGAGGTTGAGAAAATACCAAAATTAGGTGTGTTATGGAACATATTGCAACTAATTGTGATGTTTTGTGTTGTGAATGTTTATTTGTGTTAGTACATCATTTAATCACTTAAAAATTTGTGATGTTTTGTGTTGTGAATGTTTATTTGTGTTAGTACATCATTTAATCACTTAAAATTTATGTCTAGAATGACTAAACGGATTGTGTTGTGAAAGTTTATTTGTGATAAGTACATCATTTAATCACTTAAAATTATGTCTATAACGATTGAATGAATGTCGTTGAGGCTTGAAATTGATCGAAATCGCAAAAAATTGGAAATTGAACCAAATCAATAGAGCCTGCAGACAACACCCTCGATGCCGCAGACGGTGGATTTTTCCTGAAAGTTATGTTCAAATTTCAATAGAGTGCGCTGACGGAGCCAAACACCCCGCTGACTGCAAGCTCGCGAAAAAATACCTTTAATCGCAATTTTGACCAGTTAACCGTCACTATTCATCATCCCCTTTCTCCTAAAAACACGATTTTTGATCTAGGGCTTAAGAGATCTTGGATTTGGGGCGATTTGAAGGCTTTTTGACACCGGATTTGATCATCTCTAGGTAAGAGCTTCACTCCAAACTAAAATATTTTATTTTCACCATGGATTTCTTCCACATTGAGGAAATCCAAAAAATTTGAGAATGTGAAGAAAATATTGGGAAGAAATTCAAGGAATTTAGTGTTGAACCCTTAGAATTACTTTTGAAAGCCATTATTTGCATATTTGAAGTATATTTTGGAAATTTTCTATAATTGTGATTTGATTGAAATGGATCCATGAAAAAAGAGACAACTTGAGTTTGACGAGTCTCGCTTCGTCAATGCAAAGGCTCAATCAAGATTTACGTCTATATTTGAAGGAAAGAAATGCATACAAGATCGAGTTTTTGAAAGTCCGGGAGGAGAAATTGAACGAGTTATTACTGAGCAGAGATGGGAAAAATTTTGTTACACCACCAATAAAGCCGCTGCAAATATCGTGAAGGAATTCTATGCCAACATATTCTATTATGAAGACAAAATCGTTCAAGTGCAGGGACTTCCTGTGGAATTTAATGCCGCACGCAATAACACATGTTACGAAGTCCCAGACTCTTGTAGCTCTCATTATGAATCCTTCAGTATGATGGAAGGCTCACTGAATGATGTGATCAACTTTCTCACTGATGGGAAAGGAATACGGAAGATAAAGCAATGAGAACGTGTAAATTTTTCTGCGTCTATGCTGAATGCCATCTCAATTAAACAATGAGAACGGGAAAATTTTTCTGCTTCCATGTTGAATGCCACCTCTAAGGCGTGTCTATTTCATTTCCTCTACTCTGTTACCGACCTATCACCATAGTGAGGTAACTAGAGATAGAGTTATTTCATTTCCTCTACTCTGTTACCAACCTATCACCATAGTGAGGTAACTAGAGATAGAGTTATTCTAATTTCCTCTACTCTGTTACCAACTTATCACCATAGTGAGGTAACTAGAGATAGAGCTATTCTAAATTTCTGTATTCAGAATAACAGAAATATAATTATGGGGAGAATTATTTTTAAGAATATATTGACTACGACAAGAAGTGAAACAAGTGGAGGTCTAGGACATCCTGGCCTAATTTATGCACTTTGCCAACTTTCTGGAGTAGAAGATGGAGGTGATGAGGAATGGGTTTACCCTATGAAACCCATTAGTAAAACTAATTTGAATACTTATGAATCCCTTGAGAAATGGAGAACTGGAAGGAGTCAAAAACCTTCTACTAGTAGAGATGTCCCCTCTACAAGTTATGACCTTCCACCTTTTAGTTCCCTTACATTGACTGATTTGATGAATGAGTTGACCTTACAGCGGAAAAGCATAGAATTAATAAATGAAAGGATTGGAGATCTAGAACGTCAACATGATTATGATAGTGAGTACCTGAAAAAACATTCAAATTTTGAGGTAGCTTATTACGAAGCTCAGGCCCGACACTACAGAGGAGAGCCTGACGTTACTTTCCCTGAGTGCCCCTGATATACTCAATATCAACCCAATCCACCTGCTAATCAAGGAGATGAAAACATAGTTTGGGATTTTGATATCTGAATGTAATTGATGTACTTGTACTTTTATTTTTTTTGTGTTCTTTCGTAATAGAAATAGATATTTGTGTGTATATGTACTTTTATTTTTATTGTTATGTTGCACTTGGACAATTTTTAATTTTTGTTATAAAGTTAGTGTGGTAGTTAAATTTGGATGTGTAGTATAATAGATGTTGAGTAGTATTTTGTGGATTGTAATGTAATGTGATTTTTATTTCGCATTTTAAAACACCTTTTAATTGTAATTGTTTTGTTTAATATTGTGGTTGTGTTAGGAAATATTTTGCTTGTTTAATGTTTTACTTTTATACTTATTTCAAAATTTCATTACCCAGCAATTTCTCTAACGATTTATATGTGTAGAAAGCTCATAATGTTACAGACCAGGTGAAGTAGAAATTTTGAGAAGGACTGCAAAAATTTCAGGATGATGAAAATGCCTAAAATACTGAGGTATGATTTATATTTAGAGTTTTTATTTCTCCTGTATCATTTTATATTGAAAAATTTAAGTTTGGGGGAGGGAAGAAAAAGATTAACTATTATATGTCCTCTGTTTAATTATTTTAAAAAATTATTTATATGATTTTATGTAGTGAATTTAAGTGAGATAGCTATATTTTGTAGCTATTTTAATATTATGGTAGATTTAAATAAATATTTTTGTAATGAAAATTAATTTTGTAACTTAAGATATTTAGTATAAAAGAAAAAGATTATATTTAACTTTTTAAAGTAGAGGAAACTATATTTTGAAGTATTAAGAATCTGGAAATTCATTTGAGAAGAAAAGATTGGGGCTCAATGATGTAAAAGCTATGAAATATTTATAAGGTAAGGGAATGCTTTGAATTTCAAATTTAGGGTAAGAAAGGTGATGTTCAAAATCATTAAAGGCTATCTAGATATAGTAATCCTCACTTGAAAAAGGAAAAAGAAAAGATTGACAATAATCCCTGAAAAGAAAAGAAAAATATATAGGATTGAAAGCAATCCAAATAAAAAAGAGAAAAGAAGGAAAAACATATGGAAGTGAGAAGAAGCTTGAGGATATGTCTAATAAAAAATTTCACTGGACCTACCTAAAGGGAAAACCTAAATACATTCCTGAACTTATATTTATGGATTAGATATTTTACTAGTAGTGTTCTCAAGACTATATATATATATAAGTGAGGAGAAGCTTGAGGAGATGCCTAATCAAAAATTGGCTTGACAAAGAAAAAATTATGGAAGTAAGGAGAAGCTTGAGGATATGCCTAATCAAAAATTGGCTTCACTCAAATGAAAGTATGGAGAAGCTTAAGGATATGTCTAATCAAAATTGCTTCACTAAAAATATAAAAGTGTGGAGAAGCTTGAGGAGATGCCTAATCAAAAATTGGCTTCACTGGACTTACCTAAAAAAGTGAGGAGAAGCTTGAGAAGATGCCTAATAAAAAATTGGCTTCATTGGACCTACCTAAAGTAAATCCTAAATACATTCCTGAACTTATATTTATGGATTAGATCTTTTACTAGTAGAGTTCTCATGAAATTTCTATCCTTTGGATATTCTAAGTGACTTAATATTGCAACATATAGTCATTCTTGAAATGAATAAAAGACCAGAACTTTTAAACTTGATGCTAGATAATCTTATAGCTACAGTGTTAATTTAATTATTTGAATTTTTTCTGAAAATCTCACTATGGCCTAAGTCAAACTTATACTTTTCTGAATTAAAACTTTACTACAATAGATCATAACTTTTATGTAGTACCAAAATTACTTGAGGATAAGTAATAGTTAAGTTTGGGGGATTTTGACTAAAGGAAAATATGTTGAGATTTACATACCTATTTTATACTGTATTTGATGGCATTGCACTTTAAAGAAAAGTATTTTTGATGTTTTGTTGTAGGAATGATGAATTAGGGTCATTGGGGAAAAAGGATGTAAAAGGAGCGAATTTGGAGCGAAAAGGACCAAAATGTGAAGATTTGAACAGGGCACCGACGGCGAGCCCAACGGCGCTGATGGTGAGATTTTCCCGAGACTCCAGAATTAATTCACTTAGAAGGCCCCCCGATGGCCCTCGAGCTGCCGATGGAGAGAACGGCGGTTACGCCCAACTAGGCATTGTAGGAGGAGGAATTTTGGAGGGGTACTTAGGAAACTCTTGGGAAAGCTCATCCACATCTTTAAAGAGAAGACTTTATACGAAAATAGAAGAAGAAGAGAGGAGGGGAGACTCCAAATTGAAGTGTGAAAAATGTGTAGAGAGTCTAAATTGTGAGGAATTCTTCGGGAGATTGTAAGAGTGGAGAGAAAGTGAGAGATTTCTTCCTCCTTGCCGCTTCGAAGAGAAATTCTGTGTCCTGTAAAGAAAGGAAGAGATTCAGAGGAACTTCGAAGAGTTTTCTTGCGGAGAAATTAGAGATAATTTTATTTATTATTGTAGTTTGTATGACTTTGATTTTTTATATGAATTTCGAGTTTTATTGTGTTTTCCCCTTGAGATTTGAGTTGTTTTCTCTGTCTTTCTTCTTGTCTTGAGATTTGTGAAATGGTGATTTAAATTGATGAAGCCATGAAAATGTTTAAGAAATTATTATGATCTTTTCACTTCGATCTTAATTTACTTTCAATCTTGCCAATTTTTTGTTAAAATATGTTGAGTTTTACAACTAAAGTGAAGATTACATCCAAGATTGAGGGAGGTTTTAAAATATGTTGAGTTTTACAACTAAAGTGAAGATTACATCCAAGATTTATGGAGGTCAAAATAAAATATGTTGAGTTTTACAACTAAAGTGAAGATTACATCCAAGATTTAGGGAGGTCAAAGCCATTGGAAGAATATGTTGAGTTTTACAACTAAAGTGAAAATTACATCCAAGATTCAGGGAGGTCAAAGCCCGTAGAAGTTGGGTGCAAATAAATAGGAAAATAAAATTATCGGCCGTAGAATCGGAGATTTTAGAGTGACAGACTAAAATCCCCAATTTGGTCCTCTCGTTTCGGTGCTGAAGTGTAGATGTTAGCCCTTAGGTGAGGGGAACGTGGGAGCTCCATAGTGAGAGCCGGTATCCTCTCAGCCTAGCCGCAGATTCAGTAAACAAGCATAGGATTAGTCAATGTTCTTTATGCCTCGACCAAAGGGTAAAGAATATGTATGCTCTTATTTGACACAATACAAATTGAACTGATTCACTTTATCCATTCAATATAATCTTTTGACAAAGAGAAGGATGCTTTCTTATATATTGTATATCACATTAAAAACCTCGTTAGTATAATTAGTTATTTAAGAGTTATTAAAAGTTACATATTTATTTCAATTGCCTATTAGTGATAGATAAGCAAATTGAATTCTATTGTTGCAATTGAGTATTTCTTTTTCTGAAATCTTAGTTTGTAGTTCTAATATTACTCCCTGTGAGATTGATATCTATGACTCCATTAGAGCTCTATATTACTTGAGCGATACATATACTTGCATTGATAAGTGTGACTTTAAATTATTGAATATTTTATACATCCATCTTTATCGAATCTATAACTGTTATTAAGTTTTGGTACCGTTGCTGATGAATTATTTCTTTTAGCAGGAGTGTTAAATACTTATATTTTAAAGCATATGTAAAGTCGTAGTGAATAAGATAAAATAATTTAGCATCATATTTATATATAGGCAGGAATGAAAACTAAAAATAACATATTTACAAGAATTTTCATATCCTAAATATACAGATACAAAAATTAAAAATAGGAGTAAAGAATAATTGATCAAATTTTAACTTATCTTTAACATATAGAGATTCATTAGACTTCTATGTAGCAGAGGATAATATAAAAGCAAACAAACAGACTAACAAAAATTTACAACTTCAACATAAAGAATATACCAGGTAGTAAATTGAAAATTTTAAACATGAAGTTCTTAAGTGAAAGTTAGTAATATTCTAAACCTTCCTAAAATTCAGGATTAAGTTCAACACAAACTAACTAAATACACTAAACAACACAGTTAACATAATCACAACCACAAAACAAAGTATAACTACTTATAATAACTTAAATACATCACAACAATGTCTAACAAAATAAAACACAAACAATAGTAGCAGTTTAAAAAGTAGAACACAAACAAATTAATAGTACAATATAACAATACCACATAAAGTTCACAACAATAAAAAAACACTATTCTACTCAAATTAGTTCTCCTCCTCATCATCATAATCACTATCATTGCTGTCAAAAAAGGCAGTAGGCTAATTGTCGGCGTTATTTCGGGTTGGTTTGTGCNGACTCTTTTCTAAGCCCTCTCTTCTTTCTTTTATAGTTTTCCAAGAGGTGCCTTGGGATCTCTTCAAAATGTTGCATGATTCGATGTATTTGCCCAAGAGACGCATCCTTTCATGATAATTTTTGGTAATGGTGGTTACAACCACCTATTAAGCCAATTGGTGGCTTAAAAACCTCTTCGAAATTTGTGAAAACCAATTTTACTCGTCTAGTAACTGCCACTGGTGCTTAAGCGTGGTGTCTCGACGCTGTCGGCGTTATTTCGGGTTGGTTTGTGGGTTACCCGCAAAAAGCTGTCGGTCATCGGCATCGAAATCCCGATGCCTANTTAGGGCTTACATTCGTGTGAAATGATCACACAAATAGCCTGGAAGATGTGAGGATTTAGGTCGTGACAAACTCTAACCTCGGAATCCTAAGACGAGTTAGGGCGTATATTGTATAGCAGGGCTATGCAAAGGCCTAAAGATAAATTGAGGATTTACGAAGCAAGCAACCTCGAAGTCCTATGGCTTTGTTGTTTAAGTCTAAGGAAGGAAGATTGGTTTTGCGCAAGAAACCTCAGGGCTATGCAAAGGCCTAAAGATAAGGTGAGGATTTACGTTGCATAAGCAAGCAACCTCCAATAGGGCTATACAAAGGCCTAAATATAAGGTGAGGATTTACGTTGCATAAGCAAGCAACCTCAAAGTCTTATGGCTTTGTTGTTTAAGTCTAAGGAAGGAAGATTGGTTTAGTTGGGGAAGACAGGTTTTGCTGTTGAAGATGGCCGTGCTGCCCACCATGCTAGCTCCAAGCTCCTGCCGCGACGAGTTTGAGTTATCTATTGTGTCCAATTATAATATCAAATCATGTGGCCCTATGGTTGAAGTTCTTTAAATTTTATGAGGGCATATTAAAGTTGATTATAGCGACACCGGTTAGGATCCTACGGTTCCCTAGTTTTGGCATCACTATTTTCTATTGGATTCACTTAATCCAAATGAACTTACTAAATTCAACTTAATGAATTCCATAATTTCACTTAAACCGTGAGAAGCCTCGTTAGCAACCGCAGGTTACCTCCTCTGAGGGATTCCCAATCATCCGATAGAGACATCTTAATTTAGTTGAAGTTTTAATTTTATATTGAGTTGTTTTATATTTTGAATGTTGTGGCGATGAATTTTATCTTGGTTGATTTTAGTTTTGGTTTTGAGTATGTGGCTATCCTGATAGTTTTAATTTACATGCAGGGTGAGATCGTTGTTTAGCATGCAAATTTGCAGGTATAAAAGTCCAGTATGAAAGTATAAGAAAAACAACGCTGAAAAACTGTAAAAGTGTACCTGGCGAGTCTTCTCGTTCCACCACCTGAAACTTAAAATGCATGTTAAGATAGTTTATGAAGAGCAGGAAAGGTAA
>JXCR01096609.1:149643-163700 GCA_002079205.1 Phalaenopsis hybrid cultivar | reverse complement strand
ATATTCATACCTAATAGCCAATCATGTTCGTCTACAATTCCAACTAAATGTATTAGTTTAAGAATCTTCATCCTTAATTTCCTACCTCCTTTTAAGCTATGGATAACCATTGCTTAAATTAAAGGGAATGTTATGAATTTGGTCTACCATGAAAAAGTATGTAGAGAAAATTAGGAGAGGATATTGAGTTATTTCCTTGTTTTTCTATACGTGAACTATTCTCCTATACTAATTTTCCCACCTGCTTCTAATTTTGACAATTCCCTTTGTGATTTTTATTTACAATTTATCCTCCTGAAGTTGAACTTGAATGCATGCACAAGTGATTTCGGAAAATGTAGCATAATTCAATCTCCGCTTTTTTCTGCCTAATGTTTGTGATGTGATGTTTCATTCTTATAAATTTTATGAATGCAGTTAGGCAATAATAAAAGTTAGATTTGTTTCATGTCATTTCAACAAGGTTACTAATTGTAACTAAATAATTATCACCTAGATAGAGCATCCGATTATACACGAAAAAATATTTACATTGATGTTTTAAAGTGCTGAGCACAATTTGATATGCATTATTTTATTTTTTTTTATCGTTGATGTACAAAGCCNGAGTCTAAGGTAGACCTTAAAGGGGTGGAAAATGTCAAATAATGAAGGCCTTAGCATCTCGCTAGACGTCTTAGAAGAGCTTAGAGATCAATTCCTTATGCACCAAGAGGCGACGAAGAGAAAGATGACAGTATGATAACAAAAAGTCAAATAACTGTAATTCAAAGTGGGAGATATGATATTGAAGAAGGCTGATGCCACAACTTGTTGCAGGGCACTCGGAAAGCTCGACCCATCATAAATTAACCACACATCATTAAAGAATAATCGGAATAAGGGTGCACATAAATAGCTCGCACACCTCAACGAAGAGGCCTTCGGAACACATCACGACAAAGACCTAAAAATCATCATTCCTAAAGAAGAAGAAGAAGCTAAGTGCCTCGACCATTCATTTATTTATAAACATTTATGCTTATCCACTAATATCAAATACCTTTTAAGCAAAATGTCTAATTAAGTTTTCATGACTAAGGGGTTAAAATATCCGATCAAAAAGAATATAGACTACTCCCTTAAGCGAATTGGAGACCCCCATACAGTAAAACCTTCAGGTAGCTCAAAAGCCTTCAAGGAAAAAAGTCCTGTAGGGGAGCTAATGATCCCTCAAGTGTAGGGTAGTCTTTATCTAAGACGAATATATTTTCCTCAAAGGAGTGTTGGCTCATGACGAATTGAATTTATACGCGGACTAGGTAGAGACCCAAAAATTCTAAATAGAAATCACATGCAACTTTATACTACCTAGTCTTGAGTACTCTTCCTTTGATTTAAAGGTGTGTAGTCTTGAAATCTTCATACATAGGACTTGGGGAGCTCATCTTGAGCGAAGACAAATAATTTATAAGAACTTTTCTATGGACAAGAAGTAGGACTAAATATCATATACTCAAAAGAAAACACAGGATAATTAATAAGAATTTTTATTAAAAAAAAAGAAGAGCATAATTGTCAATTAGTAGCTCTAAAAATTATAAACGGCTAAAACAATAAGAGAGAGAATAACAAGGAACATAAAATCAGAAGGTACTCTTCCTTTTCCCTTTTCTTTTTCGTCGAAGTAGAGAGCTCTGTCTTTCTTCCTTTGTTGATTTGGAGGACTTTCTTATTTTCTCAACTTAGATTTCTCTGATATTCAAAGCTAACTCAGATAATCCTCCTTTATTAATTCAAAGTTGAAGGGTAGGAAAACGCTAAAAAGATTTTATTGGTGGTTAGCCTTCTTTTTAGCCCCTCACTGTCTACACTGAGATAGAAATGACTAAGGCAAAAAGATAAATTGGAGGTGATAAACCCATCAGAATCACCTGTCTATAAAATCATGATAGTGTCATGTTCCACCATCATAGAAAACACTATATAGTTAGGATAGAAGATGCTTGAAATTGTTACAAATTAATTGGTCAACCACACAAGTATGTGTGTTGATAAAATAATATATAAAATAAGAGTTCGTGTATCAATCCCATGAAAAAATTATCAACTAGCTAAGTTCGTACTTCAAATTTTTTTATCCCATGAAGGTTCATATTTTGTAAAAAGTTAAATGCTCTATAGTACTACGACAAAAAAAAAGTACTAAAATTCTTGAGATTTTTTAGATGTGAGGCTTGTGCTCGCATGACATTGTCCTAGTGATTTTTCAAAATAGTTTCTTACAAGTTTTCACGTGATAGTTTACAATTAGGGATATATCCTCCTTAGCTTATGCCTAGGTCATAAGAAGTGTTAGAAACCTTATTAGAGTTTAGGAAACTTAACCATGCAACATTTCCCAAGAATTATCTAGTCTCTTATCTAGGTTGTAATTTTCTAATGACAATAGGACTATTTCACTATGATATTGTGTATTAGCATACTTATTTTTCTAGTCAATTGTTAGAAGTCCTAAATCACAAGAGGTTTTAACATCATGATCTATCAAATTAGAAGTAAATGATGATCAGAAGGGCAACACATCAACATGTGAAATTCACTAGCATAGAAGAAAATTTGGAAACAAACTCATGGAAAAAACAATAAGGAAAACACATGTCTTGCATCACATGAGTATTAAAGAAAATTTAACTAAGATTCACAAGGTGACAATACACAAAGTTTCATTTAAAATATTGAAAATACAATATAAGAAAATACAAAAAACTCGCAATGAGATTATCATTTTGTGCAATACATCGGATTACTCTCCATACAGTGCAAGTCCTCATCATTCTCCGATGTACAACATTACACAATCTCTCAATCAAAATTCTATCAAAACTCTCTAAGAAAAATATCTTAGAACTCTTCTCCAAAGGGGCACCAGAAGAGGAGAGCCTTAA
Source organism: Phalaenopsis hybrid cultivar (assembly GCA_002079205.1). Classification (NCBI taxonomy): domain Eukaryota; kingdom Viridiplantae; phylum Streptophyta; class Magnoliopsida; order Asparagales; family Orchidaceae; genus Phalaenopsis; species Phalaenopsis hybrid cultivar. Next base: position 160,773 of record JXCR01096609.1, on the reverse strand, counting down.
TACCCTGCTTATACCTAAGAAGAACACAATCTTCAATAACTATGAATCCTTATTCTTCTCAAAACTCATATTATATAACAGGTCTTGAAATCATGCACTAAATTCTTGCCAAAATATTGTTTTGTAGAGACCCGATTTTGGTATGCCTGAATCGGACATAGGAGCGTTGAAAGGGCAATGTAGATGCACAAAAACTTGCCATAACTATTTCGCCTACCCGGTTCTTCATGCGATCCTTCTCTCCTTTAAACAATGAATCTATTGCAATTATGTATGAATGTGACATATGTACACCAGAACCTTCTGCTGTCCAACTTTGTATTTTGACTCCCTGAAATGCGCTCAACACGCATAACCTACAAAGCATGGCAAAAACACATTCCACAAGCATAAAATCATCCTAATAAAGAAATAAACTATGGGATTTATGCAGAAAAATATAAAAGAACTGATTCATATAATTTCTCGTAAACTTTCATACTTCTTGCCCTCCAGTAATCTCATATATAAACTGGGTTTGTTTACATGATTTTTATAACTCTTATGTGAGACTTCGTGATTCTTTAACATGATATATAAGTTGTAATAAGTGATGTGCAAATATCATATCAGGGTATCAAATTTTTAATAATCTTTCAAAATCTAAGCTTTTAAATTTATTTATTTGTAAGCCTAAGTAGAATCATTAATGTTGTCTCGTGGGCCCTACATGCCTAGGCGCCGCACCCATAGTGAATACGGTGATTCACTGTTTGCCCTATAACCTGATATAAACACCGAAAGCATCATGATTCTCCAGCTTAAATGATAAAAATCCATTGGTTTCTCAAATAACTGAATATCATAAGTAATGTAAACAAGATCATTATTATCAAGAGTGTTATTAGGCATCCCCCAATATATAATTAACCAAAGTGATACTTTTCCTCAAAAGTACTTTTGAACTCAGAATAAGTACAAAAACTTGACTCTCTAGATATGTAGGTATCTTATGTAGTATTTTTTTTGTGGATTGTCTTTCAGGATGTTTCGATCTGTATATATTTTTGACCTATCACACGAGGATTACNAAAGTGATACTTTTCCTCAAAAGTACTTTTGAACTCAGAATAAGTACAAAAAACTTGACTCTCTAGATATGTATGTATCTTATGTAGTATTTTTTTTTTTGTGGATTGTCTTTCAGGATGTTTCGATCTGTACACATTTTTGACCTATCACACGAGGATTATCTTACATAAACCCTCATTGTTTCTTTTTAAAATTCGTTTATCTAACATTTGTAGTTTATCCTTCCTTTCCTATCGCTCTCCTCTTCGGATCAATTATATGATTCAAGAGAGATTTATTTGAAAAAAAAAATTATACGACGATAAGACAAACTGACGACTCCGAGTCTTTTCAAAAAGTACCTTAAACAATCTCGGAAAAAACCTTGTTAAGGNATCTTACATAAACCCTCATTGTTTCTTTTTAAAATTCGTTTATCTAACATTTGTAGTTTATCCTTCCTTTCCAATCCCTCTCCTCTTCGGATCAATTATATGATTCGAGAGAGATTTATTTGGAAAAAAATAATCATACGACGATAAGACAAACTGACGACTCCGAGTTTTTTCAAAAAGTACCTTAAACAATCCCAGAAAAAACCTTGTTAAGATATATGATTGTATTTGGACATACAACCCAAACAAAGGGAGAAAAACACATATTTTTGGTTTGACGTGCTTCATATTATTCAAGTATATGTATTAGGGCACACATGCCCATTTATCAAAATATTACTCCAAAAAACATGAATAAATAATGGTATAAATAAAAATGAATATATTAAAATAAATGAAATTCTAAATGATAGAAGTTATAAGTAAAAATAATGGTACAAGGTAGGAAAGAAAAAAACAATAAATAAATAAATAAGGCGTAAATTTTATTTTTATGTTTTTATTGTTTTATTATCATCATGTTTAAAAAATGCTTAAACCAATACTACTAAGACAATTTATTACAACTAATTTTCCTATTTAAAGTTGCTTACTATAATAAATAAATCTATCAATCATTCAAATTTAATTCATTGAAAATTTAAGCAAAAAAAAAAAAAAAGAGCATTCAAACGCATTTACTTTAGCTTTAAAAAAGAATAATCAAGTGCATTCACTCGCTGCACTAGTGCCACACTTGGCTCGAATCAAAATAAATGAGCCAAGTTGCGAGCTAAAATTTTGGATCGAATTTTATTTGAGTCGGGCTCAAAATTGAATCAGGATCTTGTATTTAGTGAATTCAGCTCATAGATCATTAATTGCTCGAACCAAGTGACGAGACCAGGAGCAGCTTGCTGGTGTCCCATACCTTGAGTCTGAATTTCCTATTGTTGTATAAACTTTAGGAGTAGACATGCATATTTGAAGCCTGACGGGATTTTACTACTTTTTGGGATGTTTTGCTGTCCTAACCACACCTGGCCTTTCATTAATTTTTTTGATTCTTTGCTTTGTTTATATTGAGATGCAGTTGAATTTTCTCTACCTTATCTTTGTGATTTGTTTGAGTTTATTTATAAAAGTGCACTGTAATCTCGTTAATGACCCAAAATTACTCTTTAATAAAATCCTAATAATAAAAAAATCAAAATAAATAAAAAATTTAGGATTAAAATATCCCAATTTTAAAATGAGTATTACTTTCTTGCTTGGCTTTTGGCCGGATTTAAAACAGATTTACATAGCATGAACGTATCCAACCTCATCCATAATTGGGCCTCATTATTTGAATTTAATTGCAAACAACTGCATCATTCTGTATGTCCCGAGGAGAAGTTCCCATGCTCCTTTATTCGTTTAAGCCAAGCATAATATATTTATCTAGGTGGTTGTCTAGTATGCAATAAGGCCTTAGAGGCTCGTTGACCAAACGAAAGCATTAAGTATTTTGTGAGAGTGTTTTGGCTTTGTAGTCGGACCTCTCTATCTTCTTCATTCTAGCGACATCTTTGTCATTTAATTGACGAGTTTAAGTCCCATTTTCACTTATTCCATCTCTTATAGGGACAATAAATTAGAGGTTTCTTTCCTCTGCTTTAGGGCCACCGAGATTCTCTTGAACAACGTAATTCATGGATTGCTAATAAGAGGTTTTTGATCAGATTGGGTCGACTACTTTCACGACCAGGTAAACTTGGGGTCTTCATAGTTTGGGATGACGAATTCATGATATCTTGACCCGACTACCTTTACCTACTTAGGGATTCCTCTAGTTCTTTTGACACCTCCTTTGAACCTTGTCATTCCTTTGAAAAATTGTTGATGTTGTCTCGTGGGCCCTGCATGCCTAGGCGCCGCCCCCCATAGTGGATATGGTGATTCACCGTCTGCCCTATACCCCCGATAGGGGCACTGAAAGCATCTTGATTCTCCCGCTTGAGTTGACAAAAATCTGTTGGTTTCTCAAATAGCTAAATATCATAAATAATATAAGCAAGTCCATTCTTATCAAATGTGTTATTGGGCATCCCCTAATATGCACTTATCCAAAGTGACACTTTTCTTTAGGAGTCTCCTTGAACCCAGAACAAACGCAAAAACTCGACTCTATAGTTACATGGGTATCTTATGTAGTGATTTCTTCATGGGTTATGTTTTATGATGTTTCGATATGATATATTTTTTACATACATTCTTGACTTATCACACGAGGATTACCTTACACAAGTCCCCATTGTTTCTTTTTAAATTTTGTTTGTCTAACTTTTGACATATATCCTACCTTTCCAGTCTCTCTTCTCTTCAGATCATTTATATGATTCGAGTGAGAGTTTTATTCAGAAAAGAGAATCATNGAAAGTCCTATAGCTAGACCTAGGCTACTAAAGAAATTTCTAGACCTCAACCAAAAGTGAGGTCAACAGCGCTGTCCCCCGTAGTGGATACGGTGATTCACCATCTGCCCTATACCCCGATAGAGGCACCGAAAGCATCATTATTCTCCCGGTTGAGTTGACAAAAATCTGTTGGTTTCTTAAATAGCTAAATATCATAAATAATATAAGCAAGTCCATTCTTATCAAATGTGTTATTGGGCATCCCCTAATATGCACTTATCCAAAGTGACACTTTTCTTTAGGAGTCTCCTTGAACCCATAACAAACTCAAAAACTCGACTCTATAATTATATGGGTATCTTATGTAGTGGTTTCTTCATGGGTTATGTTTTATGATGTTTCGATATGATATATTTTTTACATACATTCTTGACTTATTGCACGACGATTACCTTACATAAGTCCCCATTGCTTCTTTTTAAATTTTGTTTGTCTAAATTTTGTCGTATATCCTACCTTTCCAGTCCCTCTTATCTTCAGATCATTTATATGATTCGACAGGGAGTTTTATTCAGAAAAGAGAATCGCACGACGATAAAAAAAGCTTGCGACTCCGAGTCTTTTTAAAAATAACCTAAAACAATCCCAGAAAATGCCTTGTTAGAGTATATGAATGTATTCGGGTATACAACTNATCATACGACGATAAAAAAAGCTTGCGACTCCGAGTCTTTTTAAAAATAACCTAAAACAATCCCAGAAAATGACTTGTTAGAGTATATGAATTTATTTGGGTATACGACCGAAAACATAGACAAAAACACATTTTGTTGTATATATGTATTAGTATACACAAATATCCATTTATACAAATATTACTCCTAAATATATGAATAAATAGTAGTATAAATGAAAATGATATATCAAAATAAATGAAAATTTAAATAACAGAAGTTATAAGGTAAAAGTTAGGAAATAAATAAGTAAAAAAAAAAAAGTCAGAAGTAAATTTATTTTTATATTTTTATTTTATTATTAACATAATGTTTAAAAAATGCTTAAACCAATGCTACTAAGACATATTATGACAACAAATTTTCTTATTTAATGTAGCTTAAATAAATCTTTCAACCATTCAAATTTAATTCATTAAAAACTTAAGCAAAAAAAGAAAAAAAAATCATTCTAATTTTGGCTCAGATCGAAATCAACGAGCCAAAATTTTGGATCGAATTTTTTTTGAGTCGGGCTCAAAATCGAATCGTTAATAATAGTTGTGTTATCAGGTCGTGAATTTAGTGAATTCAGCTTGAAGATCGTTAATCGCTTGAAAATTGATTCAAATTTTAACTTGAATCGAGATCAAATTGAAATGAACCAGCTGAACCAAGATCGAATTTTTTTCAAGAGGGGATTTTTATTTGATCCGCCTCAAAATGGGACAGTTAATAGCCCTAGTGCCAAAGCCGACACTCATCTCCACCACCCTGCAAGTGCGATTGCCGGTGAATGTAACTCGAAGATCATTAATCCTCCGAAAATTGATTCGAATTTTGGCTCGGATCGAAATCAACGAGCCAAGTTGTGAGCCAAAATTTTGGATCGAATTTTTTTTGAGCCGGGCTCAAAATCGAATCATTAATAATAGTAGTGTTATCAAGATCGTGAATTTAGTGAATTCAGCTCAGAGATCGTTAATCGCTCGAAAATTGATTCAAATTTTAACTTGAATTGAGATCAAATTGAAATGAACCAGTCAAACCAAGATCGAATTTTTTTCAGGAGGGGATTTTGACCCGACCCGACTCAAAATGGGACAGTTAATAGCTCTAGTGCCAAAGCCGACACTCATCTCCACCACCCCGCAAGTGCGATTGCCGGTGAATGTAGCTCGAAGACCATTAATCGTCCGAAAATTGATTAGAATTTTGGCTCAGATCGAAATCAACGAGCCAAAATTTTGGATCGAATTTTTTTTGAGTCGGGCTCAAAATCGAATCATTAATAATAGTAGTGTTATCAGGGTCGTGAATTTAGTGAATTCAGCTCGGAGATCGTTAATCGCTTGAAAATTGATTCAAATTTTAACTTGAATCTAGATCAAATTGAAATGAACCAACCGAACCAAGATCGATTTTTTTTCAGGAGGGGATTTTGACCCGATCCGACTCAAAATGTGACAGTTAATAGCCCTAGTGCCAAAGCCGACACTCATCTCCACCACCCCACAAGTGCGATTGCCGGTGAATGTAGCTCGAAGACCATTAATCGTCTGAAAATTGATTCGAATTTTGGCTCGGATCGAAATCAACGAGCCAAGTTGTGAGCCAAAATTTTGGATCGAATTTTTTTTTTNAATAGTAGTATAAATGAAAATGATATATCAAAATAAATGAAAATTTAAATAACAGAAGTTATAAGGTAAAAGGCAGGAAATAAATAAGTAAAAAAAATCAGAAGTAAATTTATTTTTATAATTTTATTTTATTATTAACATAATGTTTAAAAAATGCTTAAACCAATGCTACTAAGACATATTATTACAGCAAATTTTCCTATTTAATGTAGCTTAATGTAATAAATAAATCTTTCAACCATTCAAATTTAATTCATTAAAAATTTAAGCAAAAAAGAAAAAAAATCATTCTAATTTTGGCTCGGATCGAAATCAACGAGCCAAAATTTTGGATTGAATTTTTTTGAGCCGGGCTCAAAATCGAATCGTTAATAATAGAAGTGTTATCAGGGTCGTGAATTTAGTGAATCATTGATTTTGATTCGATCTGAACATTCACCAGCAATCGCACTTGCAGGGTGGTGGAGATGAGTGTCGGCTTTGTCACTAGGGCTATTAACTGTCCCATTTTCAGTCGGATCGGGTCAAAATCCCCTCCTGAAAGAAATTCGATCTTGGTTCGGCTGGTTCATTTCAATTTGATCTCGATTCAAGTTAAATTTTGGATTTAATTTTGGTTTAGATCTAAATCAATGAGCCAAGTTGTGAGCCAAAATTTTGGATCAAATTTTTTTTTTAGCCGGGCTCAAAATCGAATCATTAATAATAGTAGTGTTATCAGGGTCGAGAATTTAGTGAATTCAGCTCGAAGATCGTTAATCGCTTGAAAACTGATTCAAATTTTAACTTGAATCGAGATCAAATTGAAATGAACCAGCCGAACCAAGATCGAAATTTTTTTAGGAGGGGATTTTGACCCGATCCAACTCAAAATGGGACAGTTAATAGCCCTAGTGACAAAGCCGACACTCATCTCCACCACCCTGCAAGTGTGATTGTCGGTGAATGTAACTCGAAGATCATTAATCGTCCGAAAATTGATTTGAATTTTGGCCTCGGATCGAAATCAACGAGCCAAGTTGTGAGCCAAAAATTTGGATCTAATTTTTTTTTTGAGCCGGGCTCAAAATCAAATCATTAATAATAGTAGTGTTATCAGGGTGGTGAATTTAGTGAATTCAGCTCGAAGATTGTTAATCACTTGAAAATTGATTCAAATTTTAACTTGAATCGAGATCAAATTGAAATGAACCAGCCGAACCAAGATCGAATTTTTTTCGGGACTGGATTTTGACCTGATCCGACTCAAATTGGGACAGTTAATAGCTCTAGTGCCAAAGCCGACACTCATCTCCACCACCCTGCAAGTGCGATTGCCGGTGAATGTAGCTCGAAGATCATTAATTGTCCGAAAATTGATTTGAATTTTGGCTCGGATCGAAATCAACGAGCCAATTTGTGAGCCAAAATTTTGGATCGAATTTTTTTTGAGCCGGGCTCAAAATCGAATCATTAATAATAGTAGTGTTATCAGGGTGGCGAATTTAATGAATTCAGCTCGAAGATCGTTAATCACTTGAAAACTGATTCAAATTTTAACTTGAATCGAGATCAAATTGAAATGAACCAGCTGAACCAAGATCGAATTTTTTTCAAGAGGGGATTTTTATCTGATCCGCCTCAAAATGGGACAATTAATAGCCCTAGTGCCAAAGCCGACACTCATCTCCACCACCCCGCAAGTGCGATTGCCGGTGAATGTAGCTCGAAGACCATTAATCGTCCGAAAATTGATTCGAATTTCGGCTTGGATCGAAATCAACGAGCCAATTTGTGAGCCAAAATTTTTGATCGAAATTTTTTTCGTGTCGGGCTCAAAATCAAATCATTAATAATAGTAGTGCTATCAGGGTCGTGAATTTAATGAATTCAGCTCGGAGATCGTTAATCGCTTGAAAACTGATTCAAATTTTAACTTGAATCTAGATCAAATTGAAATGAACCAACCGAACCAAGATCGAATTTTTTTCAAGAGGGGATTTTTATCTGATCCGCCTCAAAATGGGACAGTTAAGCCCTAGTGCCAAAACCGACACTCATCTCCACCACCCTGCAAGTGCGATTGCCAGTGAATGTAGCTCGAAGATCATCATCGTTCGAATATTGATTCGAATTTTGGCTGTGAGATTGCCGGTGAATGTAACTCGAAGATCATCATCGTTCGAATATTGATTCGAATTTTGGCTGTGAGATTGCCGGTGAATGTAACTCGAAGATCATCATCGTCCGAATATTGATTCGAATTTTGGCTCGAATCAAAATAAATAAGCCAAAATTTTGAATTGAATTTTTTTAAATCGAATCCTTAATAATACTAGTGTTGGAAATGGGATGGTTAACAGCCTTNAATGTAACTCGAAGATCATCATCGTCCGAATATTGATTCGAATTTTGGCTCGAATCAAAATAAATAAGCCAAGATTTTGAATTGAATTTTTTAAAATCGAATCCTTAATAATACTAGTGTTGGAAATGGGATGGTTAACAGCCTAGCGCCAAAGCCGCCAGTCGTCTCCACCACCTCGCTAGGGCGATCGCCGGGAATCGATCGTAGAGCAGCAGCCGACAGAAGTAGAAAAATTTTTTTATAAGAACTATCGTTGATCGATATCAACGATCTATCCGCGCGGTACGCAGGCAGAAGGGATTTCGTATCTTATAATNCTAGGGCGATCGCCGGGAATCGATCGTAGAGCAGCAGCCGACAGAAGTAGAAAAAAAATTTTATAAGAACTATCGTTGATCGATATCAACGATCTATCCGCGCGGTACGCCGGCAGAAGGGATTTCGTATCTTATAAATTTCACGCTACCAAGGTGCGTTTTTTACTCCGATCGGCCGCGGGTCCTAGATTTAACGGATCCTGATGATTTTTTCTGGCTCATCGTTCTCTGGTGCCTACCCTTCTAAGGATCCTGTGGAAATTTGTATTCCTGTTATATGTGAATTTGAGTTTAGGTTATTCGATAGCTCCAATTTAGCTTCAAGATAACTGGGGCCTGTGAATTGTTTGNGCTGCAGCCATGACCATAACATACAAGCAATCACCCGGTTAGAGGGCTCTGATTGTAACGCTAATTTGTGTTGCCATTTGGAGGCAAAATCACATTGAAAACAGACTCGAGTCACGTCCTTACTGGCATGCGATATTCATAATTTTGTGAGCTAAAACCATTGATATTCACTCTTTGTGAGCTAAAACCATTCATAATTTTGTCACCCTCGACAGACTGTTGCGGAGAGTGGATGACTTTTTCGCTTTAGCTTTCAAGTGATTTAATTTAGCTTGAATTTTAGTTGATTATTTTGAAGATTTTGATTTAAAAGGTTGATCCCTCTGGTTTAAATATTTTTTCAACTCGGTCATCATCAGCGTGTTAGGCGTTTAAAATATTTATATTTAAAGCTATGCATCTAATTTTGTAAGTTTAAGCATTTAGGTATATGTTCTATCCACTGCCATCTTTATATGGAGGAGGATCAAACTAGTTTGGTGATTTGAACCTGTAAATTCTTATTTTAGGATTTGGACATAAGGCTTACCAGACTCGTCAACTCTAGTCCTTCCTATGAGGAGAAACATACTAGTGAGGTGGGACTTAAAACCTCATTAAATAGATAAGTCGACCTGATTAGCCCTCCCAACATTCTTAAATTTAGTATTTGAGCATTTAATATATTGGATGGAGACATCAGGGTGTCTGTCTACCCAGCTTTCTATAAGAGGTTTACAAAGGACTAACAATAATTAAAGGGGACGACATCATGGTATTCTTTGAAAATTGATGAGGCTAAGAGGGTGTTTGCCTACCCTGATGTCGTCCCCTTAGATGTGGACGACGAAATAAGTTTATTTGCAATTAGTTAATTAAGTTTAACCATGTGATTATTTGTTATGCAAGTCATAATATTGATAGAGATTTTTTAGTTAAGTTGGGTTGATTGTTTTTATTTAAGACAATTGTTTTGGAANTGATGTCGTCCCCTTAGATGTGGACGACGAAATAAGTTTATTTGCAATTAGTTAATTAAGTTTAACCATGTGGTTATTTGTTATGCAAGTCATAATATTGATAGAGATTTTTGAGTTAAGTTGGGTTGATTGTTTTTATTTAAGACAATTGTTTTGGATGATTAGAATTATACAATCTTAATTTGGTATCTCTCAACTTCATTTAGCTAAAAAACTAGCTATCATTATGGTTGATGATAGCTAATTGGTATTTGTATAATTCTTCTGAACTCATTTTGTTATATATATAGTGAATATGCAACAAATTTGCTCTATAGTTTGACAATTCGGAAATCAATGAGTTNTATATATATATATATATATATATATATATATATATATATATATATATATATATATATATATATAGTGAATATCCAGCAAATTTGCTCTATAGTTTGACAATTCGGAAATCAATGAATTAGGCAAAGAGAACCCCTAGAAGAAGAAATCTTTAGAGCAATGTCATTTCTATTGTTTGAATCCATCTCCCTAAAATATTCAACACTTTCATCTCAGAATGCTGCATTCAACATTTTTGATGGATTTATGGATTTATTAATTATTTTGTAGTTGATTTATTTCATTATAAATTATATATTTAACTTAAAGAGAAATAATTTATAATAATACTAACAGTTAGTAATCTATATTAATATTAAAAAAAAATCATTTTTTCTCATTGAAAATAAATCGATTGCATCGGGTTTGTTGGTTTAAGCTTATCTTACATCTTCTCAACACCCAATATTCTCTGATTATGCTATGCCTTTCAACTATAATCAAGAAATAACTGTCCACAAAAACCACATAAATTTCCCTAAGCAAGTTTGTTTAACGATAATTTAAAAAAAGAAGGATAAAAGTGAAAAATATTAATACTTTTTTATATTGAATTTTGATATTTGAGCGAAAATTTGGAAAAAAAAAAAAAAAAA
>JXCR01096609.1:112231-129568 GCA_002079205.1 Phalaenopsis hybrid cultivar | reverse complement strand
GTAGGACCTGATGATATCCCAATTGAAGTGTGGAAATATTTGGGAGATTTGAGAGTTTCTTGGCTGACTAAACTCTTTAATATTATTTTAAAAACTAAAAAGATGCCTGAGGAGTGGAGANATAACTATGTTGGAGGGTTTAGTGGTGTAAAAAATGTATTTGATTGTCTCAATACATAGCGAGTCAATGTTGGCACTTTGAAAAACTTTAAAATAAAGGCATCCAATCCAATAGTTTTATCAGAACCAATACTAAAAAAGACACTTAATTTCATCATCAGTTTAGTCAGCAATAAGATAGTTACATTCATAATTTTTTAGCACATGACTACAGGAATATTCCCAATACGAGGTTGTTTTTATCATCTTTCCTTTTTGATAGCTAGGCACACTTTGCTCTATGCTTAACTCATGAGTTTTCACAAGACAAAGCTTCAACAATATATTTTGGAGAGTAATAGATTCATAATGTAGATCATTGCAAAGATGTTTGTACTCGAGATTATGGAAAATTTGTTCTTGTCTATGTTTAAGCACATAAGTTATTTGAAATATAATTGAAGGAATTCCTTTAACACCCTTTAGATTCACTTTAACATTTTTTAATTTATTAGTAGGAACAAATATAGGATCATTGGCAAGAAATAGTCCAAACTTCAAAGATGATGTTGAGAAATTATGGATTGCTACTCCAATAATTTATATATATGTTTCTGCACTTAAGAATGAAGATATTTCCTAAATATACAATAATATAATAGTGATCAAAAGTAAGGGGATTAGAAATCCTGAAGTAAGGGAAAAGCATTCAGCTAATGGGCATTACATAAAGCTCTATCAAGTAGGTATGTCATCGAATTATGAATTTGCTGGTTAAACTAACCATACGAGATGCCAGCATTGGTGAGTTCCAGAAGACCAAAGCTATCGACAAAATAATTAAAATCAAAGGGCTTGCAAAGTAAAAGAGGAATACCCCACAATTTATCTTTAAGTTTCAAATTACAATTAAAGTCACAAGGATGAGCAAGAGATCTTTATTATGGTAAAAAATGACTAAGATGAAATTCCCAAATTCTTTTTCTTTGATGAAACAATTTCTACTATAGATAAATGGAGGAAGAAAAGCCAACAATTCACACACGCGCACGAGCGCACACACATACAAATATATATATATATATGCAGAAACGGAAATATTGCTATTGTTTCATTTAACCCATACAAGACTGAGATAAAAGTTATTGTGGCCACTTTCATTGAACAATACTATGAAATGCACAATGCGCACACACCACACACACGTATGTATCTATATGTATACACATACATATGTATATGTATGTACACACATATGTATATATATGTAGAGACGTGTGTGTATATATATTTAAGTTTTATTTTTTACATTTACACTAAAAAGCACAACTTTTTAAATAATAAAAAAAGATTTTTTCATAAAGTGACATGCAAGTATGCAAATATTCTACTAACTATTTTTAACTGGTTTGGGTCAACTTGAAGCTTTTTGATGTCCGACAACAATTACATATAAATCTGGTGCTCCCTCGTGAGCCCTCTAGTGGCAATATGCGGGCCCTGCCAGTGATTGACTGCTATCATGACTGGGCCTAATTGGCCAACCATTTTGTCAACTTGCATAAAGCCCAATGCAAAGAATCACGAAATTCCGAAAATAACCTCACCAGTGTTTAATATTGACGTACATACTTCTTATCCGGACAACGCATCAACACGGCTAATTTCCCAAAAATAAGAAAAAAAGAATTAAAAAAAAAAAACAAGTTAACTTGTAGTTATCACCTATCAAGCCAAAACCATTAAAATGTTTTAAGTTATTATAAGAGTTGGTTGGTTTAAATAAAAATAAAAAAGATTCAATTTTATTTCATTGATTTCATTTGATTGATATAAAACTAAAAAGGATGACTTTGATTTTTTATTTGGAAATTAAACTTAATTAAATTGTTGTTGTTGTTGACGACTTGATTTTAAAATTAAAAAAAAATTATTTCAACGAAAAATTAAAATTATATTTAAAAATAATCAAAGATTATTTACTCTTTAGAAACCCTAACCACACTTATTAGGAACAAGCACCTAATGAGTTAAATGTCTACATAGTTTCTCATTATTTATATGAAGTCATTTTAGTCTCATAATTTATAGAATTATTGAGATAATATTCGATTATTTTAAGATTGAAATATAATAATCCTCCACAAGGACTATTTCAATCTCAATTTAAATAGTCTCGATATTATTTTGACAATTCTATAAACTTGGGGACTTAAAAAAATCATACATAAATAATCGAGGACTATCGTGACACTTTATTAAATCCAATATTATCGAAAAAATTTCTCTAAACTAGTGTCGAATTTCATATTATAAAAATTTATCTTTTCTTATTTTTTTAGATAATACTCTAGAAATTTATTTAATAAGATTTAAGAAATTAGATAAATTATATCTAAATTAAATATTTGAAATTAACCTTAATCAAATTAAACGAAGGAAGAAAGTAAAAGCATTATCGAGCTTCTACTTTCTCTCCCCCACAAAATTTCTGTCCCTTCAAGGCCTCATTTGGGACCACTTCTCCATTCTAAAAAGCTCTTTTAAACTTCACTAGAACAAGCAATAGCATTAAGGAGCTTTTTTAAAGATAATGACAAAATTACNTCATTTGGGACCACTTCTCCATTCTAAAAAGCTCTTTTAAACTTCACTAGAGCAAACAATAGCATTAAGGAGATAATGACAAAATTAACCAACAAAGTAAAAGCATTATCGAGCTTCTACTTTCTCTTCCATGACTTCCTACAGTGNTGATTTTTTATTTGGAAATTAAACTTAATTAAATTGTTGTTGTTGTTGACCACTTGATTTTAAAATAAAAAATAATTAGTTCAAAAAAAATCAAAATTATATTTAAAAATAATCAAATATTATTTACTCTTCAGAAATAGTTTCTCATTATTTATATGAAGTCATTTTAGTCTCATAATTTATAAAATTATTGAGATAATACTCGATTATTTTAAGATTGAAATATAATAATCCTCCACAAGGACTATTTCAATCTCAATTTAAATAGTCTCGAGATTATTTTGACAATTCTATAAACCTGGGGACTTAAAAAAACCATACATAAATAATCGAAGACTATTTTGGCACTTTATTAAATCCAATATTATAGAAAAAAATTTCTCTAAACTAGTGTCGAATTTCATAATATAAAAATTTATCTTTTCTTATTTTTTTTAGATAATACTCTAGAAATTTATTTAATAAGATTTAAGAAATTAGTTAAATTATATCAAAATTAAATAATTGAAATTATCTTATGATTTGCTTTAATTTAATTTTATCTATAATTTAGTCATTTGATTCTATCTACAACTTGGTCCATTCAACTTAATCAAATTAAACGAAAGAAAAAAAATATGCCAACACAAAATTTCTATCCCTTCAAGGCCTCATTTGGGACCACTTCTCCATTCTAAAAAGCTCTTTTAAACTTCACTAGAGCAAACAATAGCATTAAGGAGATAATGACAAAATTAACCAACAAAGTAAAAGCATTATCGAGCTTCTACTTTCTCTTCCATGACTTCCTACAGTGCATATTTCTCTCTCTGTTTCCTTATGTATAGGTTTAGTTATGTATGAGCATAAATATGTTTAAATAATAATAATAATAATTTAATTAAAAACATATATATTTATATACATATAGATATGATCTAATGTTGACATAAGCTACTTCTAGTATGATCTAAGCCTTGTTTTATAAGGTGGCAAAACTCATACATCACTTTCTCAAATATATTGGATTACTTGTCATTTATAATTTAATTATATTTTCAGTTATATTTTTTATGTAATTTAAGCTTATTGGTTGTAGAATGATAGCCTAAAAAGCATGCATTTAACTTTTCCTAGCGTGCTTTGAGTTCCATTGCAAATTTCATCCAGCCAACTAGGATTATCCCGTTTCGCAATTCGGGGTTCGGACAATGAGGCCAACGGTGCGGAGCAAACCAGAGGAAGCAGGGAAAAAAATTACGTACATAAGACGTACGCAGAGCTGTGTACGTCTGTAACCTGAAAACAGGTTACAGAGAGAATTTCAGGAGGTTATAACCGCGTTATACATCCTGTAACCTCTTTGTAACTTACCTGTACCTTCGAGTAAGTTCTGCGCTTCTGCGTGCTTCTGTTTTCATATATAGATAGGTTACAGAGAGGTTACATGGTGTATAACGCGATTATAACCTCCTGAAATCCTCTGTAACATATTTACAAGTTACACACGTACGCAGCTCTGCAAATTTTTTCTATAGGCAGTTAACGCACGGGGAAGCGAATGGCAATTATCAGAATCGAAAAAGTCGAAATATCCAAAAAGTATACAATAATTAAGAAGGCTGCAAAAAGAAGGAGCCTTTATCTGCTCCGACTACGATGATTTCACTCCCACAAACGGCAATACGCTTCTTGCAGTCAAACATGGCGAAAGAAGAGTGATAGAGTTCGCATGATGTCTTAGAAGGATGGAACTACGCCGTAGTCTTGAACAGATTCCATGAAAGCAGCCNGGAAAGCGGCATCAGCCCTGCAGAAGAGCACCGCCGCCGCCGGCGGCCCCTTGCAGCCGTCGCACTTCCGCGCTTCTAGTTCCCAGTAGGCTCCCCCGCCTTCCACACCTTTGCCTCCCATTTTTCTACCTCGATTCTCTCCGCGGTGGCTGAAATAAACGATGGAGGGAAGGTAGGAGGCTGTGCCGCCCAGATGGAATGAATGGGATAGTGGAGGGGATATCCTTCTGGGAGAGGGAGAGGATATCAACGAATTGGAGCCGCACACGTGTCAGGAACGTGCCTTCTAAAATGTTTTCGCGGTATAAAATAGGACGGGATTAGTTGTGCTGAAATAGTCGGCAAGCGGGTTGGAATATGGACGGCTGAGATGAATGCGCAGATGGGGTGATGTAAGAGTCGCATGGGAAGAGAGATATCGGGAGCTAAGCGTAGCTGTCGAGGCAGGTCCCACCGGAGAGAAAATATTATTAAGTGCGTTGTCTGGACATTATCTAGACCCACGGCCTAATCACATCATTTTTATATACATAATAATGGCGATATGTATTACATCATATTCATATATACATAAGGGCGTGGTGTGGTCCTCACAATATGATCGTGTTGAATTCAAATGTGTTGGGGAGGCCTCCTTAAAGAAAGAGTGCTTTAGAAAGAGAGAAAGATGAACTCCTTATTCGTAGGAATGAGTTATTATACATTTACATATTGCACTCTTACAACATGTAGTTGCATTTGGGCATTTTAGTCCCTAGCGACTATTAGGCTGAGGGGTTACTAAGGTGGGTGATTATTAAGCCGGGAGACTGTTCGTCCAAGCAGCTATTTGCGAAGGATTCAAGACTCCTGCCCTGTGACTGTGAGGTCCATCTTTATTCTCTCTGTCTATATGGGTTGGAAGGTGATTTGCCTATTTAGATGGATCTGATTTGATGGATTCTTCGGCCGTGGCATGCCTTTTATCTTCCTGAGATGTACCGTCCTTCCAGCACGCGTGAGTTGTCAGTCGATTGTTCTTGGTAGGTCCCGCCGGGCCACGTCACTCCTTTCATCCGTGAGATATTTTGTGATTCACGCAGACGCATTTTTTATGTATAAATATATATTGATCGTTTTTAGAACGAGCTTATTGCTTAGTTTAGCGGAGTTTCAAGATATTTTAAACAAGATTTTAAAGCGGGTTTTGTATTTTTGTGGAAAGTGTCTTGATCATTAACATAATTGCATTGAAATACATATGACGGCACAAGGAGAGGGGCCAGAAGAGCATGAGCAAAATACATAGCATTTAGGCCTTACAAAAGTCTAGTTAGTCATCTAATACTTTATAGCAGTTCACTTGGCAATTAAATAGCTCCGACTTTGAGGGGTTAGTGNATATATATATATATATATATATATATATATATATATATATATATATATATATATATATATTAAAAAAAGAAATCAATATTTGGCAGAGTCCCAAATATCAATTTCTAATGCGCTTTTTGGCTCCATGATGAGAGTCTGCACAATGTGCCTAAAATTCTCTTAACCTGAGGGGAATAGTTACCCCGCCACTAATAAGCCAAGACTTACACGCGCGCGCGCACACAAACGAAGCTAGCCGTGACTTGTTAGTTGGCAGAGTTCACTGTAAGTCCTCTCAGGTCACGAGTTCGATCCCTAGTGGCGTTGGATTCTCAAATACTTAGGCATATGACACAAACTCTCATCATGGGGCCTAGCGAATNATATATATATATATATATATATATATATATATATATATATATATATATATATATATATATATATGATTGACTTAAAATTAATTACTTGTAATCTTTACTAACCATGCAACAAGTAAGAAGAATTTCAGTTATCTAGAAGATAATAGTTAAAAATACTCTTCTTTGAACAATACTTGTCCAAAATATATACCAGATGAAAACATTNATCATATTCATATACATAAGGGCGTGGTGTGGTCCTCACAATATGATCGTGTTGAATTCAAATGTGTTGGGGGAAAAAATATTACCTCAGGAGTACTGATGTATCAGTACTCAAATGAGGAGGTGCCACGTGGCATTTTGGTGGGACCATTGCATACGTGACACCTCCTCATTGGAGTACTGATGCATCAGTACTCCTGAGGTAATATTTTTTCTGTTGGGGGAGGCCTCCTTAAAGAAAGAGTGCTTTAGGAAGAGAGAAAGATGAACTCCTTATCTGTAGGAATGCGTTATTATACATTTACATATTGCACTCTTACAACATGTAGTTGCATTTGGGCATTTTAGTCCCTAGCGACTATTAGGCTGAGGGGTTACTAAGGTGGGTGATTATTAGGCCGGGAGACTGTTCGTCCAAGCAGCTATTTGCGAAGGATTCAACTCCTGCCCTGTGACTGTGAGGTCATCTTTATTCTCTCTGTCTATATGGGTTGGAAGGTGATTTGTCTATATAGATGGATCTGGTTTGATGGATTCTTCAGGTGTGGTATGCCTTTTATCTTCCTGAGATGTACCGTCCTTCCGACACGCGTGGGTTGTCATTCGATTTGTTCTTGATAGGTCCTGCCGGGCCACGTCACTCATTTCATCCGTGAGATATTTTGTAATTCATGCAGACACATTTTTGATGTATAGATATATATTGATTGTTTTTAGAATGAGCTTATTGCTTAGTTTAGCGGAGTTTCAAGATATTTTAAACAAGATTTTAAAGCCGGTTTTGTATTTTTGTGGAAAGTGTCATGATCATTAACATAATTGCATTGAAATACATATAACGACACAAGGAGAGGGGCCAGAAGAGCATGAGCAAAATACATAGCATTTAGGCCATACAAAAGTCTAGTTAGTCATCTAATACTTTATAGCAGTTCACTTGACAATTAAATAGCTCCAACTTTGAGGGGTTAGTGATACTTTCATTTTCATCTTCCTATTTTATAAGCCAAGCAATTTTAATGTTGATCACAAGGGCCAGTATTTATCTATCATGTTTTTTTTAATCTCCAAATGTTAAAATAACAGCTTTATGAATTAGAAGTTAGAATTTCTTTTAACATTATAAGGCCATCCGCATTGGTAACCTTCAAACTTGGATGTAAAATAAGCCTCATGCAGAAAGAATTGTCTTTTCGTCTTCAAATTCAATATATATATATATTAAAAAAAGAAATCAATATTTGACAGAGGCCCAAATATCAATTTTTTATGCGCTTTTTGGCTCTATGATGAGAGCCTGCGCCATGTGCCTAAAGTTCCAGAGCTTCCGTGCCACGGTGGGATCAAACCCTTAACCAGAGGGGACTAACAGTGACCCCACCACTAATAAGCCAAGACATACACGTGCGCGCGCACACAAACGAAGCTACAGTGGCCTATTGGTCGGCAGGGTTCACTGTAAGTCTCCACAGGTCACGGGTTCAATCCCTAGTGGCGTTGGGTTCTCGAATATTTAGGCATATGGTGCGGGCTCTCACTATGGGGCATAGTGCATGAAAAATCAATATTTGTGCCTCAAATACTGATTTCCTTTTAAGGAATATATATATATATATATATATATATATATATGAAGAATTTCAGTTATCTAGAGGATAACAGTTAAAAATACTCTTCTTTGAACAATACTTGTCCAAAATCTATACCAGATGAAAACATGAAAATTCAGCTATGCTTCTTTTCCTTACAAGACATGATATTGCAAAGGCCAAATATTTTAATATGATTTTTAATCAAGCAATTTCTTGGGAAGATAAAGATTGAAATCAAGTCATTCATTTATGAAGTGTTCAAACAATCTCTAACTTGCAAGAATTTAATGTGTTTTACTATATTATGAAATTGTAAGGAAGGATTGAATAAAAAGTATAGCAACTATGTAACAGAAAGTGGATTAGAATAGATTTAATTAATACAATATAATAATACTACTCCATTATAAGACAATAAAATGTAAATGTTGATGGTTCTTTTTTATTAAGAGAGTTTAGTGAGTCTTCTTAAAATTAAAATGTATATTGATACTACTTTTTATTATGAATAATATTGTAGCACTTGCCCTTGACATGCCTCCCTTCCTTTATACTCATATCTTATCCTTCATGCTTTGGCTTGATCTCTTTTATTTCACATTATTTTACATCATAATCAAAATGCTTATTGATAAATCCTCAAAAAATCTTCTTTATATGACACAAATATCAACACACATTGGGACTATATGCTTCCAAAATTAAATTAAGAAATTTTTACAATAAAAATTATAATTAACTGTAAAAGACAAACTGGTGGCTACAACAACAATTTTAAGGGTACAAATACTATATTTGGTGGCTACAAAAATTGCAGCAGGCCACAATAATTATTGGTGTTGTTAGACAATGGCTGTTGGTCATTCACCTACACATTCTTAAGTCTTTTTTTCAATAAAGTAATAATTTGAATGTAACAAATAGATTGCCCGATTATAAACACGCCCAAGACATTAACGAACAACATTCTTAAGGTTGTAAAAAGTTGTCCCCAATCCACGATTATTTTGCCTTGGAATTATAAATATCTCTCTCTCAAAAAAATTGATGTGAATATTATTTTGAGGTTGTAGTACCAATGACAATTTGGTGATGGAGATGAGGTTGCTTGGGATAGATATGTAAAACTAATGTTGTCTAAGAGGAGGATAATTTGTCACTGTGAATAGGAAAATTCAACCTTATGGTAAATGTGCATGGTCCATAATCTTCTAAAAATAGACTAAATTTGTTTTTACCAATAAAATTATGTATGTCTATAAGGGAAGGAGTTATTTGATCTAATGTGTTTTTTTCCATCATGTATATGCATGTTTACAAAGTAAGGAGTAGAGATTTGATTTGATGTGACTTTTACCATCAATCTTATGTATGTCTGGGAATGTCCTTGGCTCAGAGATTATTTATTAGAAAAGGGGGCTAGAAATGTTTTTGCCTTAGAGATTATTTATTCAAGAAAGAGGCTTTATTGTTACAAGTATTATGCTCGTTGGTGATCACATGAATGTTTGAGAAGTTTGTCAATGTGAGATAAGTTCCCACAGATGATACCAAATAATTGCATGCTGAAAAATTCCTAATGATGGAAAAATCTTAAGCTCTAGCTCAATATAACTTTTTCAACACAAACACATATATATATGCAAGTGACAACCAAATTTTAATGTGAAAAAAATTTGGAAATGAAAAAAACTACGGGACTGTCATAGTAATCCACTATATGGTAGTTTGGCTACAACAACCATGATTGGACAGAAAAATCTTTAGTTGATGGTTACAACTATCTTAGTCGGTTATAAGAGCCATAATTGGTGGATACAACAGTCATAATTGAACTATATTAATTATACTTGGTTGCAACAATTGTGGGTGGTGATTGAAAATGACTAGGGGTCGTTCGATTGCACTTCTCTCCACAAGCCAAGTCATAGTTGTTAGCTCGCTCTTATATTCTCCTCCCAACTTAAATGTTAAGGAATAAGAGCTTATTTATAGCTTTTGAGAGACATATATTGATAAATTCAGCCAAGATCTCAAAATACTATAATAAAGTCCATGTTGATTCCTTTAATCATGTGATTCTTTTTGGCATTTTAGTATCTTAATGAATTTGAAATTAATCTTAAGCTCATTGGATTCCTCTTGCCTAGCTACTAGGTTGACTAATTAATGCATGCCAAATTTAAAGGGTGTCTGGCCTTCCAATTAATGCACTAAAGCCTTCAATTACACTTCAAAATTTTCATCTATGCTTATTTGGACTAACATTGTATCACTTTCAGTGTAATTATACTTGTATTATCGAGGTGCTCAATTTAACTATAAATTTGTTGTTATAGCTTATATGATCTTGAATTCAATGTTAAAAGCACTCCTATCCAAATCACATCAAGATTCATGCCTAAATGTACATTTATTGGCGACATAACAAATATTATTATTATTATTATTTTAAACGAAACTGTTAAGATTTTTTATTTATTTTATGTATCACAGGCCAATAATAATAATAATTTTATTTTATGCCTAAATATGCATTTATTGGCGTCATAATAAATATTATTATTTTTGATAAACTTTTAAATGAATTTCTGAAAATGCGATCGACTTTAGTGATCATAATATCATTAATAATAATAAAACGTTTCATTTTTACCGTTGTATTAGTAAAAAAGAAGTTGATGAGACATTAAAGAAAACTAATGGTGGAAAATCTGTAAAACTTTATGATATCTCAATTGAAGTGTGGAAATATTTAAGAGATTTGAGAGTTTTTTTGCTTACTAAACTCTTTAATATCATTTTAAAAACTAAGAAGATCCTTGAGGAGTTAACAAAGAGTATTTTGGTCCCCTTTGTTAAAAATAAAGGGGATGCGCAAGAGTGTGTAAATTATAGATGAATTAAGTTAATGTGTCTAACTTTAAAATTATGAGGAAGGGTAACTAAACATAAGTTAAGACGTATTACAAGTATTTCTCATAATCAATTTGGATTTGAGTCGAGCATGCCTACTATGGAAGCTATACATTTATTGAGAGGATTGAGAGAAGTTCAAAGGTAATAAGGAAAATCTACATTTGATTTTTATTGATTTGTTAAAAGCTTACGATAAGGTTCTAAGAGATATCCTTTGGAGAGTTCTTGAGAAGAAAGGTGTTCATATGACTTACATTCAAGTAGGGCTGTGAAAAAAGCTCGTTGTTCGTGAATAGTTCGTGTTCGGCTCGTCGAGGAGTTCCTGTTCGATTCATTTGATAAGCAAAAGAGTCGAACATGAACACTTTTTTTTTTTCATTTAGTTTATAAATGAAACAAACACGAACAGTCATTTGTTCGATTGTGTTGAAATTGTTATTGTTCGAAATATAAAAAAAATTAAAATAATTGTATATAAAAATTTATCATATTTTAAAAAATTAAATCATATTAATTATAATATGATCTTTAGGTTCTCCTCTTAGCTTATATTAAATTCTATAATTTTATATTTATCTTCAGATTCGTCTCTTAGCTTAAATTTTCTTATATTTCTTTTAGATTTATTTAGTTTCTTTGAGTGAAACAAAGTTTTTTGAAGTGAAGTCTCGAATATTTCCTATAGATATGAATTTTTTTATGGATGGGACATGATATTATGGTTTTATTGTGAGTTGTGCTTCAACTATTTGCATTTTTGTTGTGATTCATACATGTTTAATCATTAATTTCATATAGTTTTAAGCTTTTGAAAGATTTCGAACAATTCAAACAATACAAACAAATTTGTAAGATTTCGAACAATTCAAACAATTTGAAGAATTCAAACATTTCAAACATATTTCAAACAAATCAAATCAAACACGAACAATAATTTCATGAACAATTTCAAACACACGTAATTTCAAATGAAGCGAACACGAACACGAGCTCTGTTCGCTCGTGTTCGGTTCATTTACACCCCCACATTCAAGTTATTAAAGATATGTATACTAGATCCGTTACTTGTGTTCGAACTGAAGGAGGATTGACCAAATATTTTCCTATTTTTTTGGATTACATTAGGGATTGGCTTTAAAGCCATATCTTTTTTGCTTTAGTTATTGATGGTCTTACTAAGACATTTACAGGAGGATGTACTTTGGTGTATGTTTTTTGCTGATGATATCCTTCTCCTGGGTATGACGAGAGAAAAGCCCAGGAAAAACTTGAATTATGGAGGTCTACATTAGAGTCTAAAGGTCTTCATTTGAATAGAACTAAAGCTGAATACATGGAATGTAAATTTAGTAGTAGTAGCTCTAGTGACATAATTGTAACTTTGGGCGATCAACTTATTAAAAGGTGTGAACGATTTAGATATCTTGGGTCTGTTGTTCAAAATAGTAGTGATATAGATGAGGATGTTAATATTAGAGTTCAAGTTGGTTAAAGTGGTGGAATGTTTCGGGCCTTTTGTGTGTACAAAAGTATCGCTTAGACTGAAAGGAAAATTTTTTCTCCATGGCGCCAAAATGTTGGCCTTTAAAAGAGAACCATAATACCAAGTAAAGTGCGGCCGAGATGAGAATGATTAGGTGGATGAGTGGCTTTACACTTAGAGACAAAAATACGAAATGAACATATCTGTGATAGGGTTGGTGTAGCTCCTATGATGGACAAAATTAGAGAAAGTCGTTTTAGATGGTTTGGTCACATTAAACGTCGACTATCTGATGATCCGATCAGGAAAGTAGATGTTTTAGATTCAGCTTGTGTTAGGAAAGACGGAGGTAAACTTTGCAAGGCTTGGACTTATTATATAAAAAATGATCTTAATTTATNACAAAATTAGAGAAAGTCGTTTTAGATGGTTTGGTCACATTAAACGTCGACTATCTGATGATCCGATCAGGATAGTAGATGTTTTAGATTCAGCTTATGTTAGGAAAGACGGAGGTAAACTTTGCAAGACTTGGACTTATTATATAAAAAATGATCTTAATTTATTAGAACTACATAAAAACATGACAATAAATAGGACGCAATGGAGAAAAAAGGATTCATGTAGTNTTAATTTATTAGAACTACATGAAAATATGACACTAAATAGGACACAATGGAGAAAAAGGATTCATGTAGCAGTTGTTGTTGTTGATGTACATAGGCCAATGGCTCATCTTTCTTGTATGTTTGTCTATTAAAAGGGATCTTTTTCCTTCCTTATTTAAGTATTAAAACATTGCCATCATCATGCTATCAAAATCAATCAAGTGATGCGTCATAGCAAGCAAATATTTGGATATTGTTTAATTTGTTCCAACAGCTGAACTTTTTATAATTGATGTAGATAACATTCAAATTTAACTGGCGGCGCNATTTGGATATTGTTTAATTTGTTCCAACAGCTGAACTTTTTATAATTGATGTAGATAACATTCAAATTTAACGCACGTAGATCCGGTTAAATTTGCGGTCAGGGGATTCTTCTTTTTATGTTTATTGAATTTATAACTTAAATATATCATATAATTTAATTGCTTTAAAAATAACTCTGATTTCACGATTTCACCTAGCGTGAAGATGACGCCACAAAATAATCTAAAGACAGCGTGAAAAGACTTACGGTCTGTTTGGGGCAGCTTGCGGGCGCCACCGTCTAGTTTGATTTGCGCTTTTTGCCAGCTTATCTGAAACTGTGTTTGAGTTTTTACACTAAAAATAGGATAAACGCTGAAGCTGCCCCAAGTAGACCCTTAATTTCGGGTTGGGTTGTCGATGTGTCTGGTTGCATGAGAATATCTCATACCCATTTATGAAGAAGCTCGTGCTCGATTCGTTTATGAAGTTAACAAGCTGAAGAAAATNTTATTGAATTTATAACTTAAATATATCATATAATTTAATTGTTTTAAAAATAACTCTGATTTCACGATTTCAGCGCTCCATTCTCGCCCATCAAAATATAAATGAATCTAACATTAATAACAACGNGAAAAATTCCTAATGATGGAAAAATCTTAAGCTCTAGCTCAATATAACTTTTTCAACACAAACACATATATACATGCAAGTGACAACCAAATTTTAATGTGAAAAAAAACTTGTAAATGAAAAAAACTACGGGACTATCATAGTAATCCACTAGAAAGTTAAAAGTTATACATATATTTGCCCTTCACCTAAAATGGAGGAGATAAGATTAGAAATGATGATCACAACTATATGATAGTTTGGCTTCAACAACCATAATTGGACTGAAAAATATTTAGTTGATGGTTACAACTGTCTTAGTCGGTTATAAGAGCCATAATTGGTGGATACAACAATCATAGTTGAACTATATTAATTATACTTGGTTGCAACAATTGTGGGTGGTGATTGGAAATGACTAGTGGTCGTTCGCTTGCACTTCTCTCCACAAGCCAAGTCATAGTTGTTAGCTTGCTCTTATATTCTCCTCCCAACTTAAATGTTAAGGAATAAGAGCTTATTTATAGTTTTTGAGAGACATATATTGATAAATTCAGCCAAGATCCCAAAATAATATAATAAAGTCCATGTTGATTCCTTTAATCATGTGATTCTTTTTGGCATTTTCGTATCTTAATGAATTTGAAATTAATCTTAAGCTTGGATTCCTCTTGCCTAGCTACTAGGTTGACTAATTAATGCATGCCAAATTTAAAGGGTGTCTGGCCTTCCAATTAATGCACTAAAGTCTTCAATTACACTTCAAAAATTTCATCTATGCTTATTTGGACTAACATTGTATCACTTTCAGTGTAATTATACTTGTATTATCGAGGCGCTCAATTTAACTATAAATTTGTTGTTATTGCTTAGATGATCTTGAATTCAATGTTAAAAGCACTTCTATCCAAATCACATCAAGATTCATGCCTAAATGTACATTTATTGACGACATAACAAATATTATTATTATTATTATTTTAAACAAAAATGTTAAGAATTTTTATTTATTTTATGTATCACAGGCCAATAATAATAATTTTATTTTATGCATAAATATGCATTTATTGGCAACATAATAAATATTATTATTTTTGATAAACTTTTAAATGAAATTTCTGAAAATGCGATCGACTTTAGTAATCATAATATCATTAATAATAATAAAACGTTTCATTTTTATCGTTGTATTAATAAAAAGAAGTTGATAAGACATTAAAGAAAACTAATGGTGGAAAGTCTGTAAGACTTGATGATATCCCAATTGAAGTGTGGAAAAATTTAAGAGATTTGAGAGTTTTTTTGCTTACTAAACTCTTTAATATCATTTTAAAAACTAAAAAGATCCTTGAGGAGTTAACAAAGAGTATTTTGGTCCCATTGTTAAAAATAAAGGGGATGCGCAAGAGTGTGCAAATTATAGATGAATTAAGCATTTCTCATAATCAATTTGGATTTGAGTCGAGCATGCCTACTATGGAAGCTATACATTTATTGAGAGGTTTGAGAGAAGTTCAAAGGTAATAAGGAAAATCTACATTTGATTTTTATTGATTTTTTAAAAGCTTACGATAAGGTTCCAAGAGATATCCTTTGGAGAGTTCTTGAGAAGAAAGATGTTCATATGACTTACATTCAAGTAGGGCTGTCAAAAAAGCTCGTTGTTCGTGAATAGTTCATGTTCAGCTCGTCGAGGAGTTCCTGTTCGATTCATTTGATAAGCAAAATAGTCGAACATGAACACTTTTTTTTTTCATTTAGTTTATAAATGAAACAAACACGAACAATCATTTGTTCGATCGTGTTGAAATTGTTATTGTTCGAAATATAAAAAAAATTAAAATAATTGTATATAAAATTTATTATATTTTAAAAATAATTATATACTCTAAAAATTTATCATATTTTAAAAAATTAAATCATATTAATTATAATATGATCTTTAGGTTCTCCTCTTAGCTTATATTAAATTCTATAATTTGATATTTATCTTCAGATTCGTCTCTTAGCTTAAATTTTCTTATATTTTTTTTAGATACATTTAGTTTCTTTGAGTGAAACAAAGTTTTTGGAAGTGAAGTCTCGAATATTTCCTATAGATATGAATTTTTTTATGGATGAGACATGATATTACGGTTTTATTGTGAGTTGTGCTTCAGCTATTTTGCATTTTTGTTGTGATTCATATATGTTTAATCATTAATTTCATATAGTTTTAAGTTTTTGAAAGATTTCGAACAATTCGAACAATTCGAACAATACAAACAAATTTGTAAGATTTCGAACAATTCAAACAATTTGAAGAATTCAAACATTTCAAACATATTTCAAACAAATCAAATCAAACACGAACAGTAACTTCACGAATAATTTCAAACACGAGCCTATTTCAAACACACGTAATTTCAAAGGAAGCGAACACGAACACGAGCTCTGTTCGCTCGTGTTCGGTTCATTTACACCCTCACGTTCAAGTTATTAAAGATATGTATACTAGAGCTGTTACTTGTGTTCGAACTTAAGGAGGATTGACCAAATATTTTCCTATTTTTTTCGATTACATCAGGGATTAGCTTTAAATCCATATCTTTTTTGCTTTAGTTATTGATGATCTTACTAGACTTTTACAGGAGGATGTACTTTGGTGTATGTTTTTTGCTGATGATATCCTTCTCCAGGATATGACGAGAGGAAAAACCCAAGAAAAACTTGAATTATTGAGGTCTTCATTAGAGTCTAAAGGTCTTCATTTGAATAAAACTAAAGCTGAATACATGGAATGTAAATTTAGTAGTGGTAGAATTGTAACTTTGGGCGATCAAATTATTAAAAGGTGTGAACGATTTAGATATCTTGGGTCTGTTGCTCAAAGCAGTGGTGATAAAGATGAGGATGTTAATAGTAGAGTTCAAGTTGGTTAAAGTGGAGGAATGCTTCGGGCCTTTTGTGTGATACAAAAGTACTGCTTAAACTGAAAGGAAAATTTTATAAGATGGTGGTGAGACCTGCAATGCTCTATGACGCTAAATGTTGGCCTTTAAAAGAGAACCATAATACCAAGTAAAGTGCGGCCGAGATGAGAATGATTAGGTGGATGAGTGGCTTTACACTTAGAGACAAAAATACGAAATGAACATATCTGTGATAGGGTTGGTGTAGCTCCTATGATGGACAAAATTAGAGAAAGTCGTTTTAGATGGTTTGGTCACATTAAACGTCGACTATCTGATGATCCGATCAGGA